>CALNXI010003697.1:0-14374 GCA_942486025.1 Porites evermanni
TCGACAACATGCCGCACGGGGCAATGTAATTGATCAAATTTTGCTTAATTTCGTTTTTGTCGATTGTAACAAAAAATGACAAATAAATCTGACAGAGCTCATGTAGTAATAACCCTAAACTCAACTGTAGCTCATCCCACATTAATTGTTGTTAATAAATAATACATAGCAATAATATTTAATAATTAATATTAATTAATTATTATTATTAATTATTATATATTATAGTAATAATAACTAATTATTATTATTAATAATTAACAATTAATGAATGAGGCTGAGTATCTTATGAAGAATTATGGAGATCGAGATCTCCATAATTCTTCTTAGTATGTACACACTCAAAGGGGCGGGTAGATGGCAGCATACATGAACTCGGCCCGATGACTCCACCGAAGGCAAATGGAAAATAACAACCTTCCGCGTGCGTCCATAACTCCGTGGCTGCACGCTGCAAGTTTACTATTTCTTAAATATTCACCGCGCTAGGCGGTAAATATAAAGCAGAACAAAATCGCTGTCGTGAACTGGGTGTTTTGCCAAAGTTTCGTTGTAAAGCCTTCTTGAAAATACACGAATATCTAAGTGCTGATGACTTTGAAGGCAAGAAAAGACTTCATGGCGTTTAAACAGCGTGATTTATTGTGAAGTGGTTTACTGTAGCTGACTTCATATGCACTCGAAGCTATGTTTACCACTACAGGGGGAAACGAGGTCGCTTTGTTACTGTTTTGTGATTTGGGATTTTCTCGCAAGAGCAATTTTGCTTATAAATAGAAGTTAATTTATGGAAAAAAGAGGAAGGCAAATATTTTCGAAAATTGTACGTGCCAGCAAGTTGACAAGGCAAAGGACTTTGGAGATAAACAACGCTCACCTTGATCGTAACCGCTGTTGACAGCATTTGCAATAAGCGACAAAGAAAACTTTCTCATTCACGGTGAGTTGACAGAAACAAATAAAGCTCTACTTTTCTTCTCAGAATTGGACTTCGTCTCGGGGATTATTCAACGATATTAACTTCGCCTTCGGCGAATAATTGTTAAATATGATACGAAAGCCGAATTCAACAATTGTTTTATTATTCATTCAAAATAATTCCCAGTTTAAAAACATAGCCAAAACAAGCGTACCTACATCAATGTTAAGTTTATCTTCGATAGTTTACGTTTAGGTTTGTCCAGCTTCGCAAATATTCTGCCAATAGCAGAAGTCGCCCTCCGAGTTGTCTACTTGCTGTTTTTGCTATGCTTTTAGCCATTATTTCGCCTAGTTCCAGCTGTAGTTCTTACTCTTGAAACGAGTGAGGTGTCCGCCATTTTACTTTTTACAACGAAAACAACTCAATCTCGTCCCCAGGTCTTCTCGGTTAACGCTGCATTAACCTGTAGAAGGCTGCATTTTTGACGTCATTTCCTCGTTAAACACTAAATTCTTCCAAATTTGGTCATCAGTAACTGGCTATGGTGAATTATGCGTGTGCTTTTAGCCAATCAGAATTTGGGAAATATTTTCAATGAATAACAATAGTAATTAATTATTATTATTATTATTATTATTATTATTATCATTTATTTCTTATTTTTATTTTGATATTTTGATATATATTATATATTTTCTGTTTTTCTGGGGGTAGCCCATAGGGTGGCCCATCGGGGTGGCCGATAGGGTTGCTAACGGGCTAGCCCATGGGCCTAGGCCCAGGTTTTGTCCACACCCCTGCAGGCCTATCCTTTTGACATGACACTTTGCATAGATAGTTACAACAAAGGACTGAATTGCAGATATAAGGAAAAAGAATAAGTGGGCATAAAAGTGAAAAAAGAATTCATTGAAACATCAACGAAAAATTAGTAAGTACACATACGGCATTCAAACATAAATGCAGAACTGTTGATAATTTTCACTTGAGCAATCAAGAAGCATCGCTTTTTAAAGTGTAGTTAAGACGATACGCTTCGCTATTTATATCCACAGTGGGGTTCATATCAATTGCAGTTCGTAATATATGTTCTCTCAGTGTATATATGCTTTAATTTTCCTTTTATTCATAACCCCAAGTTAGTCAGTGATAAGGCGCTTTAATTTTGCTTACCTGGGCCTGTCATTTACATTGCATTTCTAGACCCTGCTTCTGTTTTGAGAATTGTGAACTCTTCATATAAAGCGATTGAGGGTGATCCCTTCGTAGTGACTTGTGAAGCATCTGGTGACCCAAAGCTAATTATTTATTGGATCAGAGAGGACAATAATCAGCGCATTAATGGCAGCATACTAAACTTCACAAGCATCAACAGAAATGATGGTGGATCATACAGATGTGAAGTATGTAAACACTTGCAGACAATTCTTAAAGTCAAGAATTGCCCTTAGTATTGAGCAAAATCCCAACCAACAATTGGTGTACCTTTTTTAAGGGGACATTAAACTGCAGACTATTTCTAAATTTTGTTTGGAATATCAACATATGCCGTAGGCAAACTAAGAGCTTTACCGCAATATTGTTCTAATTTTTTGGGACTGTTTTGGGGCGTGGGGCGGGGGGCAGAAACTTCCTGTTGGATTGAAATATTTTCTTTCGATAACTCGTCAAATGTTACGAGGAAGCAAGTAAGAAGGTCGCTTAAGGTATGGTTTTGGCCAAATCGTTACAGAGTGGAAGAAGGCAAATACGAACGTTAAACAAGAAGAAACTGTGCAAACTGCTGCCGATTTTAGTTCAGTTCATGTTGATTATTATCGGTGTTTTCCATTATAAGCCGTGAACTTTTTTTATAATAACAGATCTAGAGAAGACTGACAAAGATAGGAATTCAAGGGTAAAATTCTACAAAGTTGCTTTATCCCGATATTGATTTTGCTTACACAGGGGAGAAATAACACTGCGAATAAATAAACTGAAATGGTTGTGCATGTAGCGCATTCTGAAGGCGTCAGGTAACGGCATAGAGTCAATTTTCGGAAAATATATGTTCGCAAGACGATTTGAGATCTAGAACTTTCGGAACATTTGTTGTAAAATTTCTTGCTTGCCTGCCTCTCCTAGGATTTTCGAACATCTAAAAAATAGTATAATTGCCCATTTTAACGGATTTTTACCCTAAAAAGGTCACCTAGAATTTTCGGGAGCAGTTTTTCTGGCTGAAATTTTCGAAAAGGTAAGTTTTGATCCCTATAATTTTCGGATCACTAGACTTTTAGTTAGGAAATCCGAACAGACGAAAAATTTTTAGGGAATAAAGATATGCCTATATCTACCGTTTAAATACTAAAATACGTTTAAGTGGTTTTGAACTATATTCTCGTTGGGTGCTCCTGACCTGTCTCATTGCGCCACAAAGCGTATCATCACTAACAAGTTATTTATGACAAAGAGTACTGTGCAAAAGCAATGAAAGCGAAATTCGCAAATTCACACTAGCGACATTACGCCAGAACGGAAATTCTGAATTTGCGGCGCATTGGCGTAATTTCGCTGACAATGGAAACGTCAAAACGGACGGGTTGCGATGAGACCCTTTGTTTGGATCGTTACGTTTGCTATAATTGCTACCTAAGTCTTCAAATTGAAAGGTCAAGATGTTGGTGATCGTTAAAACCTGCCCTCGTCAAAGAGTTGACAAAACAAAGGAAATGAATGTTATAATCTGATCTGTTAGATTCCTCGTGCTATTTCGGATCGTGACAGGTGATGCATGACATAGTGCACGAATAATTGATACTCCTAAGCGAGATTTTTTCTCTAGTTCCCGCTCTCTTGAGGTTGAATAGCGAGAGCAAACAGCTGAGGCTACATCCATTCATTATTGCTTATATACGACCGATCATTTCGCTAACATTCTTTATTTAACAGAATATTCTTCTTTCATGCAACATCATCAGGATAATACAATATAAGGGAGCAAGGGTGGCGCAGTGGTGAGAGCACTCGCCTCCCACCAATGTGGCCCAGGTTCGAATCCTGGCGTCGACGCCATATGTGGGTTGAGTTTGTTGTTGGTTCTCTCCTTTGCTCCGAGAGGTTTTTCTTCGGGTACTCCGGTTTTCCCCTCTCCTTAAAAACCAACACTTCCAAATCTCAATTCGATCTGGAACGCACGGACACGTCTCAACGAGTTCTTATGAACTCCTTAGTGATCCGTGGGTAAACAAATTNGGAGCAAGGGTGGCGCAGTGGTGAGAGCACTCGCCTCCCACCAATGTGGCCCAGGTTCGAATCCTGGCGTCGACGCCATATGTGGGTTGAGTTTGTTGTTGGTTCTCTCCTTTGCTCCGAGAGGTTTTTCTTCGGGTACTCCGGTTTTCCCCTCTCCTTAAAAACCAACACTTCCAAATCTCAATTCGATCTGGAACGCACGGACACGTCTCAACGAGTTCTTATGAACTCCTTAGTGATCCGTGGGTAAACAAATTACAATTTACAATTTACAATTTGCTCCTCCAAATAAAACAAAATAGTTTTTGCTAAAGCAAAGAACAAATTTTATAAGAGTTCCAATGGTTAATTTTTAACTCGGAAGTACATAAGCTTACGAACTTTGGTTCTCAAAGATAAAATTCTCATCCGTCTTAGTTATTTTCGTCTCGATACCCTAAACTAGACTACGAGTAGTCCCCATTTTCCTCATGGATAGTAGAGCGAGCGAAGCACGAGGGCGCGTGAAAATCAACCCGCGGGCTCGCGTTTCGCTTGCCCTACTATCCCTGGGGAAAAATGGGGACTAATCGTAGTCGCATCTTAATGTTTGAGATTCTCGGGAAACAAAATTAACTGTTTCCTAGGGACCAGTCATTAAGTGTGTAAGAAAACAAAGAGCAGGGTTATAACTATTTTGGGGGGTTTGTTTTCAGGAGAGCTGTGGTTTTTCTGTCCATGACAAGAGATGGAAAACTATTCAGCTTCCTTGTGATGCCTAATTAAAAGTGCTGTATGGTGTATCATTTTGGAGAGTTGTACCAGACCTTACCACTACGACTTTGTGTGTTTTCTAGATCGTTGTCATAAACGTTGGTACATTTCTCTTCCAGTTTCTATTTCAAATTGGTCAGTAGAGATGGACAATATACTTTTTAAGAACCTAAGCGAGAACAAAAAAACAACCTTTATTTAAGGTGTTTCGATACAGTTTTTCAAAGGCCATACCGATATTTTTCAATCGCCTTTAAACTGATTTTTTCCTTGTCCGATCGCTATAAAAATTTCACCAGTAATTGGCTATAGATTGAAATTTGTGAAAATGTACTTTTAAGTAAAATCGATATTACTGTGACAACAATAAACAAAAAACTTTGAAACTGATAAAAGCCGAATTTTGTGTGATCTAGACCTGCTACTGAAAATCCAACACTACGAACTTAAAGTTTGGTGTTTAGCAAACAATCTCTGTAAGAAGCAAAAAATTCTGCATGTTTGAATTCGACTAAAACGAAAATATATATTAAACCTTAAATTTTCAATAGCCGTGATAGGTTATTTAATAAAAACGTTATAAATGACGCAAATTATTCTTAAGTAGCGTAAGAATGATACTTAATATCATATTTATATGCTAGGAAATTTTGGTGTACTTTCCTTCATGCGATCTTAAAATCTAACCCGTTTTCTCACCACCTGTATAAGTGCAACTTCATTCAGAATTTGGACTTTTAGCGCTTTCTTGTATATCTCCGAAACGACTCGAACGAATTTTTTTAAAAATCTCTTTACATAATCTTTATAATGTATATAAAAATGTCTGAAACTTTCATTAAGATTGATTCACTGCAACGCCTTAAAATTTCAAGACAAACCTATGCTACGAACCGGTCAAAAATCTGCGTTACAACATTCACTGTTTTGACGTTATGCTAATTTTTCCAAATTAATGCAGACAATACATATATCCATGACTAGTACATTTCAGGGTGAGTATTGTCAATGTTTTACTTTCAAAAGATGCGATAAATTGAAAATAAAATGTACTAGTCCTGGAGGTATGTATAGTGCGCATTATTTTAGAAAAATTAGCATAACATCAAAACAGTAAATGTTGTAACGCAGATTTTTGACCGGTTCGTAGGATAGGTTTGTCTTGAAATTTCAAGGTGTTGCAGTGAATCAATTCTTAATGAAAGTTTCAGAAATTTTTATATACATTATAATGATTATGTGAAGAGATTTTTAAAAACATTCGTTCGAGTCGTTTCGGAGATATACAAGAAAGCGCTAAAAGTCCAAATTCTGAATGAAGTTGCACTTATACAGGTGGTGAGAAAACGTGTTAGTTTTCAAGATCGCATGAACGAAAGTACGCCAAAATTTCCTAGCATCAAAATATGATATTAAGCATCATTCTTATGCTACTTAAGATTAATTTGAGTCATTTATAACGTTTTTATTAAATAACCTATCACAGCTATTGAAAATTTAAGGTTTGAAATATATTTTCGTTTTAGTAGACTTCAAACATACAGAATTTTTTGCTTCTTACAGAGATTATTTGCTAAACACCAAACTTTGAGTGCCTAGTGTTGGATTTTCAGTAGCAGGTCTAGATCACACAAAATTCGGCTTTTATCAGTTTCAAAGTTTTTTGTTTATTGTTGTCATAGTAATATCGATTTTACTTAAAAGTACATTTTCACACATTTCAATCCATAGCCAATTACTTGTGAAAATTTTATAGCGATCGGACAAGGAAAAAACCACTTTTAAGGCGATTGAAAAATATCGGTATGGCCTCTGAAAAACTGTATCGAAACACCTTAAATAATGCCCCAGAATCAATTCGGCTACTTTTAAGCTAAACATGTCAAGTCCACTTTTCTGATCTGCAATAGAGAGCGTTTGAAAATCTATTATTTTTTATTTATTAAGAATTTTTATTACTGATAATCTTACTATCAGGCCATTAATAGGCACGTACGGGTAATTTTGGCGCTTGAAGTTAGTTTTTACTTAGTGCTAGTTAGTTATAAGGAGTAGAGTAAGGTCTTGAAAGCTATGTGACATTGACGAGTTGTTCTTGTGGCGAGTTCTTTTAAAGGCTTAAGATTTTTAACACAGACAAAAACATGTTGGCTTAGAAATTGTGTTGGCACTAAGTGGAGAATGAAAGACATACAATAATCCTCATAATGTCGGGTAATTTCATGGTCTTTCAAAGTCAATGGTGTATCCTAGCAACAATTAAAGCTGTACACCGATTAGAGGTTCAGTTAAAGTGGGGCAAGGGTATTGAAAAAGACTGTAAAGAATACTGCAAAGAAACTGCATGTCATGATTCGGAAAGCTTGAGATAAACGTTTTTGACTGCCATTTCATCAGCAATACAATTCTTTTTGTTTCTTTCTCGAGCCCTTGATCCAACCTTCTATGACTCTCTTTTTTCTTCTTTTTTTTAGTGATGTTTGAGCACCATAAATTACAGATCCCCGTTTTTGTTTAAAGCATGTATTAGTCTAATATGTAGATTTAGCCAGGGCCAAAATAAAGCCTCCGCTTATATACTTATAATAAAAACAATATAATGACCTCTTGGCCACTAAAATGAATCCTCCTTGTAAGGGAGGGGGTGGGTGATTAAGAAAAAATATTCCGCAAACACACCTGAAATGAAAACTATAGCATCAAGCTTATCCGTTTAGAACAAAAATTGTTTTAATGCAAGATACTCTACGGTAAGAGGCAAAGGTTACGATTTCTAGGGTCAATACTGTTGCCTAAAGAGAAGAAATGAAAGAAAAACGGGGCCTACTTTTGTGTTCACCGTAAGTTTATTGTTTTGGCTTTCTGTCGGGCCCAAGTACCGGACGAAGAGTTATGTTTAAATTACCATACGATACCGTGTGATTTCTTTGGGAACAGATCTAAGACGGCAGATAACTTATTTTATTAAAAACTGGACAATGGTTATGGCATTTCCTACATTCTGATTCGGAGCAGGTTTATCAGCTCATAACCCCGCCGTGACCATATATGGTGATAAAGGAAATCGACATCGCGCTAGCCAAAACTTTTTCGGTTCAGTTCAATATTGTTAATTACCATTCCGGCCACTAGTACTGAACTTTAAATTCTTAAATCTGCGCAAACTGAGCGGTTCGAGTTCAGGTATTGTGCAGAGTATTCTATATGAGAACATAGGCACGTTAAACTTGAGCTATTTTGAATTCGTCAATGTAACTTTAATGCTTCAGTGTAAACTTACCAAGAGTGATGAATCTACCTTTTTCGTCCTAAATGTAGACTGGGTTTTTGTGCGAAATTGGGTATTGCCTTACATAAATGAAAACGCGAAACGCTCAGCTGCGTCGATCCTCATGCTCTATATATTTACTTTCCTCTGTCTTTCCCTGTTACATTTGGTGCAAGTTAAACAAATTGTTGAAGTAAAATAAATATCTAGTCACCAAAAGTTGATTAGAAGGAAAACTCTAAGGTTTCCTCGGAGTTTCTTAAAGCCAAAATGTGACTCATCGAATTCGAATAGTTAAGAAATACCAGGATTTTTATCATTGTGGTAGACGGTCGCATCATCACAATTTACGAGGTTTCCACGTGCTATTCTACACAGTGAAACGGTCTTTAACTCCGACAACTTATTTCTTAATGTTTTAAAAGCTATTGCTTCTTAAAAGACAAGAGCCTTTTTTAAGGCATTGTTTACAAAACGAAACAGGTCTTAATACGTTCAAGTTGCTATTATTATTGTGATTAACCAATCTGCAAGAGATGTACAGTCACACAACTGGCACGTCAAAGTGTTGGACTTTGTCCCCTTTCGTGGTTCGTACGTGAGGGAATTCGAGTTATCACACAATAATCTAGTAAACAGAATTATAAAAAGAACTCATGACCACAATTTGCACGTGAAGATGTTGGTCTTTGGCGCTTTTACAATTCGTACGTAAAAAAAAACGCAAATCGTTTACTACAAAATTTTCTCAAACGATTTTAAGAAATCACCTCGGCTTCATTACAACACCTGCAATTAAACTAGTTGTAGCTTTCGCTAAGAAAAAGAATTTGCCTACATCACCGGTTTTAGTTCTAATGTTGTTAAAACCATCGAAGCTGCTGAGGCGAGAATTTCCACTACAAGCGCTCCTCGTTCCTACATTTCTGCCATGCTCTTGGCCTTAAAATCGCTCTTATTCTCCTGCTTAGACATTTTTGAACCTAACATTTGTCGCGTTTCAAACAGCGAAAGGGAAATAACATCACAGGCGACCCAGACGTAGTATGTGTCACTGAATGAATATATTAATATTCACATGGACAAATTAATGCGATGAGTCGTCGAAACTCCAGTGAACTAAAATAATCCAAAAATCAAAATATAACAAAATAAAGCTAAGATACCTTTAACTGAACGTATCCTTGTATTTCCTGGCCGGTTAAAGTGGAATTTTGTTGAGTTTTGCAATTGTAGGTACTATCCACTAAAGAAGAATTAAAGGCTGGCTACAAAGCAAACGGACCATCTCCACGCGCCTTCACGCGAAGCGCTATAAATTGGAGAATAATCAACGAATCCGCTCCAAATTGCCATCGGCTAATCTGCAGGTAACGTGTGCTCCGGTTCCTTGCTCGCTTGCTCCACAAAACCCATCGCAACTGCACAAGAATCGCTCGCTCATCAACAAACACTGTTGACCTTTACGCTTCGATATGACCGCGAACTACCAGGTATAATACGCGACGTGAATATTCAAGCTTAGCGACCGCGTCCGCGCGACAATGCAACACTTTCAATGGGAGGGATGGTACTATTGCTTCTAGGTCAATCAACACTGAGCGAGGGTCCGCTGCGTTAGTTTTGACCAGAAAACGAAAGGCGATCGCGCGACCGTCCGTAAGTTTTCAACAGGGTGGCCCTGGTTTTCAAGCTCGAATTCTTCTAAAGTTCGCTGTCCCAGCTGCTGTCACATTGTTCGTCCAGCCCCTTGCATAGGTTCTTGACTCTACTAGACCTATTTGCTTAGATTAATTAAATAAACAGTTCTTTCCAGAACTACGTTTTATTCTACAGTATGTTGTCCAAACTGGTGAGGAAGGACGAGGTTTTCCCGCCAGGGCTGCGAAAAATAGCCTAACCCGGAGAGTGAAATGTGAAAAATTAAACTTCAGAAAATCGTAGGGAATTTATTAGCAAGATTAGATGAGCTTCGAAAATTGTACATGAATGGAATGGTCATCTAGAAATTTTTAGCCAAGTAAAAGAAAATTCTAGGCAAAATTTGCTTTTCCGAATAGATATTTTACAGAAAACAGTCGTTGAATGCACTTGACAAGAGCTGTGAAAAAAACAACAATAGGTCTAATTGTAGCACACTTTCTCTTGTACATTTCCTTGCCGCTGATTTGCATGACTGCAACGTGAAACGTCCAGAAAACTTCCTCGTTTTCACTTGTTCACTTGTACATGTTCTTGTTTACGTTTTCACAGCCACTTATTTCTTTTTTTAGCTCCGCTATAAAATTCCTATCTGTTCGGTGATCCTAAGGCAAATTGAATCTTTTTGAAAATTACGAGTGCTTCAATATTATTTTCCCGATTGATTAACCTAGAAGCAATAGTACCATCCCTCTCATTGAAAGTGTTGCACTGTCGCGCGGACGCGGTCGCTAAGCTTGAATATTCACGTCGCGTATTATACCTGGTAGTTCGCGGTCATATCGAAGCGTAAAGGTCAACAGTGTTTGTTGATGAGCGAGCGATTCTTGTGCAGTTGCGATGGGTTTTGTGGAGCAAGCGAGCAAGGAACCGGAGCACACGTTACCTGCAGATTAGCCGATGGCAATTTGGAGCGGATTCGTTGATTATTCTCCAATTTATAGCGCTTCGCGTGAAGGCGCGTGGAGATGGTCCGTTTGCTTTGTAGCCAGCCTTTAATTCTTCTTTAGTGGATAGTACCTACAATTGCAAAACTCAACAAAATTCCACTTTAACCGGCCAGGAAATACAAGGATACGTTCAGTTAAAGGTATCTTAGCTTTATTTTGTTATATTTTGATTTTTGGACTATTTTAGTTCACTGGAGTTTCGACGACTCATGGCATTAATTTGTCCATGTGAATATTGATATACTCATTCAGTGACATACTACGTCTGGGCCGCCTGTGATAACACAAGTAAAGTAGTATGGCAGAGAACAATGTCCGAGCTTTGAACGTTTTTTTTACAACAAAGGTCATCAAAATTCACGTGAAACCACACGTGAAATCTAACCCTACTAAAAGCCCCAGGGAATCTACTCCTAACATTACATTTTTGACAGCACGATCGAGAATTCCTCTACGTGCTGCAATACTTCGCGTTGCATTAAGCTGGCCGCCTCGGCAGCCGACCGTCTTCGCTCGGCTTGCTCGTTGGCAATTATGTTTTATGCAACGTCAAGGTTGATAGCCTAACATTTAATAACTTCCAAGAAAATTATCCAACTGCCGAAATATATTTCTGCTCATACATATCATGTTACTCCACTCAATAAAACAGTATCTAATTATTGTGTCAACTAACTTCTTCCATTTTGTTCCCTAACTCTACTGTTTCTACTTAAGTAACGCATCTTTACTAAATAAAATACGTTTCAATAACTATAATGCTTAGTATGCAGGAAGGATGTATCATGTTGTTCACTTATTATTCTTTTTTTTTTGCCGGAACGAAAAAGGTCTGTTGAACTTTGACAGCTTTAAAAAAAATAAGTTGCCTTTCAAACTTGTAAAAGCACATTTTATAGGCCGCGTGCTTGCGAATTAAAGTCCATATCTAAATATCAGTTATTGCTTCACTGAAAGATCTTTGAAAATATATGATCTTTTACACTCTACCTTGAAGCAGGTGAAGCACAACTCATAAATACGTGCGTCAGTACCGTTCGCGATAGCCGAATTCGGTCAGTAATGTCTTGAAGTAGCATCCATACTAAAATATGAACCCTTAAACAGCTGCATCACTGTACACAGCGTTTGAATCATGAAGATATTTAACATAATGTTTCTAAACACCTGTAGCCGTAATAAAAGACGAAAAAATTGTGAAGAATCAAGATGGCGGTCTCAAAGTGCCCTTGTTTGACCTTTAGCATTGTCATGTTTAAGTAGATGCCAAGTTCTCATTGGTCCTAAGCATCAACTCATAGTACCTTCAACCTTATTGGCTTTTGCAACAAACATCCGAACATACAAAGATACAAGGATATATACGGTCACACCACTGACATACGTGCTATTTTTTCAAAATAGCTCAAAAAGGACGAGCTCACTTCGGAAAAGAGTGATAGTCTGAGACCCAAACTAAGCGCGCGCATTTATGGTATTGGGGGACAAGTCGAGCAGCCATCTTGAATTATGACGAGACATTCAAATTGTTGTGTGCATTTAGGCAAAAATAACTTCAGGAACTCCCCTGGTCTGCCATTTTGTAGAATACCAAAGGCAAGACGTATCCAGCGAGAATATGTACGTCTGTTTCGGAACGCTAATTTGAAGGTGAACTCCGATAGCACACGGATTTGCTCTGTCCATTGGGATGGTGGCGACAAGCAGCGCACTATATCATCGATCTTTCGTTGGAGTAAGAAAAAAAGTGAAGGACGAATTATATGCAGGACGGAGTCAACTTCGAATTCAAGAGCCAGGGAAAGAAACACTGAAATTTTTTGTACCGAAATGGACATTGTGGCTGGTTCGGTAAATGAAGTGTTAGTTGAGCAGGTTGATCGAGCTAGACACTTAAAGCACCAAAGTTTTACTGATCGACTCTTTCCTTCTGAGATGCTGAGACGTAAACTGAAACTAATCGGAGAATTTACTCGATAGATTGGAATTTGAATTAAAAGCGACTGGCAAGAAAAAGGACAAGCTAGCAAAAGAAAAAGACGAGTTGACTTGAGATTAAAGGAGACTTCAGCACTGAAAAATCCGAAGTTTGACAATTCAAAATTTAATTTAAGGAAAAGGATGAAGATATAGAGATTACTTCATGGAAAGCGCGTGCGTACGGGATTTTCACACGAGTTGGTGAAGTATCTGAAATCGAACGAGTGAGCGCAGCGAACGAGTGAGATTTCTGATACAAAACCAACGAGTGTGAAAATATCGCTTGCTCCACAAAACCCATCGCAACTGCACAAGAATCGCTCGCTCATCAACAAACACTGTTGACCTTTACGCTTCGATATGACCGCGAACTACCAGGTATAATACGCGACGTGAATATTCAAGCTTAGTGACCGCGTCCGCGCGACAATGCAACACTTTCAATGGGAGGGATGGTACTATTGCTTCTAGGTCAATCAACACTGAGCGAGGGTCCGCTGCGTTAGTTTTGACCAGAAAACGAAAGGCGATCGTTCGACCGTCCGTAAGTTTTCAACAGGGTGGCCCTGGTTTTCAAGCTCGAATTCTTCTAAAGTTCGCTGTCCCAGCTGCTGTCACATTGTTCGTCCAGCCCCTTGCATAGGTTCTTGACTCTACTAGACCTATTTGCTTAGATTAATTAAATAAACAGTTCTTTCCAGAACTACGTTTTATTCTACAGTATGTTGTCCAAACTGGTGAGGAAGGACGAGGTTTTCCCGCCAGGGCTGCGAAAAATAGCCTAACCCGGAGAGTGAAATGTGAAAAATTAAACTTCAGAAAATCGTAGGGAATTTATTAGCAAGATTAGATGAGCTTCGAAAATTGTACATGAATGGAATGGTCATCTAGAAATTTTTAGCCAAGTAAAAGAAAATTCTAGGCAAAATTTGCTTTTCCGAATAGATATTTTACAGAAAACAGTCGTTGAATGCACTTGACAAGAGCTGTGAAAAAAACAACAATAGGTCTAATTGTAGCACACTTTCTCTTGTACATTTCCTTGCCGCTGATTTGCATGACTGCAACGTGAAACGTCCAGAAAACTTCCTCGTTTTCACTTGTTCACTTGTACATGTTCTTGTTTACGTTTTCACAGTCACTTATTTCTTTTTTTAGCTCCGCTATAAAATTCCTATCTGTTCGGTGATCCTAAGGCAAATTGAATCTTTTTGAAAATTACGAGTGCTTCAATATTATTTTCCCGATTGATTAACCTAGAAGCAATAGTACCATCCCTCTCATTGAAAGTGTTGCACTGTCGCGCGGACGCGGTCGCTAAGCTTGAATATTCACGTCGCGTATTATACCTGGTAGTTCGCGGTCATATCGAAGCGTAAAGGTCAACAGTGTTTGTTGATGAGCGAGCGATTCTTGTGCAGTTGCGATGGGTTTTGTGGAGCAAGCGAGCAAGGAACCGGAGCACACGTTACCTGCAGATTAGCCGATGGCAATTTGGAGCGGATTCGTTGATTATTCTCCAATTTATAGCGCTTCGCGTGAAGGCGCGTGGAGATGGTCCGTTTG
>CALNXI010003697.1:26206-31206 GCA_942486025.1 Porites evermanni
ACAGGGTGCATATATATTGTTTGATAACATGTAATATCAAATCTTTGCTTAATATCCCGAAAATATCGCATATTTCCCGAAAAATTTCCCAGGTTTCCCGTTTCCCGGCAAAATCTCCAGATTCCCGGAATAAATTTGTTTTCCCCCGAAAAAGGCCTTGTTACAGCTGTCACCCCCGTTCTTATAGACCACAGGAATGATGTCAAAGGGTAAGAAATGTCAAGTGGAGCAACCAGCCAAGTCAGACTTTAATGAAAACTTAGAACAGTTTGATTTTGTTTCTGTGGTCTGTACACTCATAGATCATAGTTCTAGACCAATTCGTCCTTCTTAGAAACAAGAAGGGAACTGAGCTGAAATGTGTCGTGCAATAATATACCTGGGATAGTTACTGGGGATGCGCCTGTCAGCTATTGGCCAATATTCTCCCCGTCTCTAGTAACAGTCCCAGATGTCTTTGCAACAGTTAACTCGGCCCAGTTTCCTTCTCATTTGTAAAATCATGAACGAGTATGCAAGGAATAATCTATTTATGATAGAATAAAAAGTGCATTTACAAGGATGGTCGCAGAACAAATGCTTTTTGTGTTCCGAATATATCCCCAAACATGGATAATTTTTTTCAACACGTGGATGAGCAAGTTATACAATGTGATTATTGTACAATTCTTACAGTTTGAGAAGCATAGAGCTCCAAAATCGCTCTAGGTACATCTTCCTTCTGCTTTATATTTCCATATTTTTTCTTTCGTTTTAACCGTCTATTTTGCTGTTTTCATCTGTTTTAACATTCCACTTTGCTTCCGCTACGTTTGCTTACGTTCGCGTCCCCCCAAATAATCCTATGAATGCGCGCGCGCCTAGTTTGGGTCCCAGGCCATCTTTACCAAAGTGAGCTACAAGTTATAAGCCGATTCACATCTTACAAACGTTTTTTCAAAAGAGGGAACTCAAGTTCGATAAAATATGAGTCTCTCAGTAGAAGAAACTGGAACCCTTTCATACTTATTTAATTTTTTCGGTGAGGATAAAGAAAGTGTAAACAGCTAGACGCATCTCAATAATTCACCGACATCATAAAGAAAGTAAACGAGCCAGAAATTTAAAAAATAAGAATAATCAACATCATCAGAGAAACAGGTCCTGAGGGGCATTACAAGTTAGCTCAGGAAAAGTCTGCATTTAGCTTTCAGAAACGGTGCCATAGAATCAGCTAATATCTATCCACCCCTTCATGCGACGCCTTCCTCATTTACAAATATCTAAGCTTAAACAAATCATCAAATCAACTTTAAACAACAAAAGAATCCTGACAGCGGTTATATTTCATGTTGTGGCAGCGTTAAAAGAACCCAAAAAGTTAATAACTTTAGTGTCATTGTCTGAGAAAGTGTTCAAGGGGCCAAAAGTTGTGGTCAACCGATTCGGCTGAAACTTGGCTCAGAGGTTGGATGTGACGAGATATTTCAAAAGCCACTTTGGCTCACTTCTCTGACTTTTAGTTTTGCAGTTACAAAAACGGTCTCATTTTTAGCCCTTTGAACACCAAAAATTCAGGGGGCTTTTTTAAAATGCCGTAACACCCCACTGGTAAATTGTGCTGCCAAATGAATTTGACCATGAACTCTTCTATAGTAGAGCTTTCGGTTTATGCTTCAAGGTATTGCACAGAGAGAAGCCTGGGGCTAGAGTTTCGCCAAAATTGATGGTAAAATTACAACCCCAAATAGCCATTTTTCAAAATTTCAGTATATTCACCTGCCTTCTTACATAACTTTAATACCTATACCACTGTTTACTTTAGTCACCCAATTATCAAAATCAGTTGAGAAAAATTTGGCTTATGATGGTTTGTTGAATTTTTTTGGAACAAACACTTCATGCCCCTCTAAGGCAATGCAAAATGGAATTTTGAACATAATTCAGGTCAGAAACAAACCAAATTGTTGACAAGAAGCCCTTATTCTGTATTTGGTAAGTGAAAATGAATTGCCAAAGCCAAATCAGTTTCGTTGTTTAGAAATACACCGACTCTTACCTAAAAGTTGACCTGAAACGGGCCTCTGATTAGCACAACAAACACATGATTTAGCAAAACAAGGGTGATTTTTTCTTTGAAAACCTAGTAGCCATCATAGAACACAAAAGATGATGATCTGACCTAGATATAACGATCTTCTTGCAAGATGTTTAAATTTTTCTTTGATTTATAGTCAGTTTCATGTCATATTTCTAAGCATTACTCCAAGCATAAAATAAGTCTCCATATTTTGTCAGGCCCATTGTTTTATATTTTTCCCAGATAAAGTTAGCTTAACAAAACGTCCGTTAACATATAATCTTCGTCTGACCTTGTAACAGCCTGAATAATTGTTGTAAATATCCATCAGCAAAAGAGTATGACCATACATACATAAGCTTACATCAAACAGAACTGAAAATATGAAACCATCCATCCACATCCAGTTAGGAGAGCTGGATAACAAAAAGCTTTTGTTACGTTTTTTTAAAGAAAATAACCCAAACAAAGCCTTGCATTGACATGATACAATTGTTATTATATCAAATTAACTGGCCCGCCATTTTGGAGTTGGAGAGTGTGGGGACTGGACCGAGTTCCCACGCAATCCCTCTCCCGTTCGCGTTTCCCGTCATGGGCTGTGCAAGAAACAGGAATGATTCCTTTGTTATCTAGCGATAGTGACATGACTGCATGGTTAAAAATAAAGGGCAAGTAGAAGGATTCAGGTGTGTCCGGGGAAGAAGATGAAGAACTGGTGGTACCAAAGTTACAGGTGATTCAAAAGATCAGTTAGGGATCATACACGCGCACAAATGGCTTAAATCGCGATCTAGTTGACTCTTCTGATTGAAGAGAGAAGACGATATATAATTTACGATATTGTCATCTCAAATTTCTTGTTTATTGTTGATTGATTCCCATGTTAATTTTGTGGGTCCTTAGGAAGAGCACTAAACATTCAACAAATTTATCGTAGCAATCTCTATATACAAAAAACAAACAAACAAAAAAAAAACGTTTCAGCCAAATCGGTTGACCACAACTTTTGGCCCCTGGAACACTTTCTCAGACAAGGACTCTTAAAAGTTCACGTCGTTTCAGTTTTCGGAAAACAGACTTGGAGATTCTGCGTAAGTTTGTTCGCAAGAATTCATCTGTGAACACTGCAAAACTTTGACCAATCTGTGACTAGTTTGGTCCTGGAGGGGGACCAAAAACGCTCCCAAAAAAAAGCGGGGAGGGAGACGCCTATGAATTGCCGACGCTAATCGCGTTCCGGTATGCTTTTGCATAAATTTATTTTTGTTTTTTTCTCTGACAGTTGAAAAGGTGATGATGGACCATATGTCCCCGATGCGCAAAAGGTGGATAGCGCTATCTACCGGATAAATCTCCATCAACTGGATAGCGTAATTGGTTTTACTAATACTTATCCACTGGATAGTGATTTATCCGGTGGATAGCGCTCTATCCAGATGTTGAACAGCAGAGGCCAGGACTCTTGCACAGCATATTCGCAGTTATTCTCAGCCTAGGCCTTTTTATAGCAAGGCTCTCAGTAGAATATCTGGCTAAAATGTCAGTTGTTGGTACTCTTTTTTATGACGAGTACATCGTTCTTTCGAGGATTCTGACACATGTTCTTCCGTCTTACTGGAAGTCATGAAGACGGTCTGTTTCCAGTAGATCGATTTTTTCTCTGACCAAATTTTGATCTCGAAAGCGACTTATCGAGGTTTACATTTCCAATCAAGCGTTTTTTGCAAGAGTTTTATACAGCAGGTTTCAAATATTTAATTAAAGGAAGAATCGAATAGTTTCTTTCTCTTCATTTAAACGTTAGAGCTCTTCTCGCGTCGTCTGTGCGCTACGAGTCATGACCGGCACATGTATGCCGAGAAAGTAACTCCCACGCAATGTCCACGCTGAAATCCAGATTGAATTCTGCCTTTAAGTCCTCCTCGGCAGAGTACACATGCAACCACACTTGGTGCAGTAAACAGCGCTTATCTCACTTCACATGCTAGAAAGCCGAAAAACATTTACGTATCATTTTTTTGGTAAGTTGTCAACAAAGGCTGAGGTTTTCCGCCGGAAATTCTGAGATTCAGTTACCAATCACAACACCGGAAATTACTTATGCCACAGCGTTACATGTTAACTTATCAGAGGCCTTCCCAGGCATTCTGGGGAAACCGGAACACGAATAGCGTTGGCGATTCACAGACGCCTCTCTCCCCTATTTTTTTTGTGCGAGGGGGCGTCTGTACAATTGGCTGCTTCTAGCTAGGTGAACTGATGTTTTGCTAAGCGAAATGTCTTGGATTCCCTGTCCCCTCCCTTGCAGAGTGTACTTAGTCCTATTCAGTCCTTCCCTGTTAGATCATACGTACTTACGGGAGTGCGCTGACGTCATAACCAAATTTTCTTTCATCGATAGGTTTCCATTTTTTTATGGCAATGAAGGCTCCGCTATCATGGAGCTTACTGCAACTGCTTTGGGCGTGGATTTTTTATTGTGGAAAAACGCAATAATTCCTCGCGAAGAGAGTTTATAATCGTGTGAACCTTATGAGGTCTTAGTCAGCTGCAAACTCGGACGCCCCATATTCACGGTGGGGCCAGACCACCCCTTCTATGTGCGCGAAACGCGTGGGTAGTTTTTTTCAAAATGGCGCCGAAAAAGTCTGCAAAGGCTTCTGGGTGCCGCCATATTGGATTTATCTCCGGAATAGGCCGAGTTTTAGCCGATATTTTGGGAAACTGGTACGAGCAATGTAGTTTTGGCGGTCACTTTGGGAGAGTTGAATTCGTTAGCTTCCTGTCGGTGTGCGATTAAGTGTATCCTAGCTCGATGAATTAGGAAAAAGTGATATGATAGGAAGCGAAAATGCAGAGCCAAGTGCCTGTGGCGAGGGTTTCAGGTAATCATTTTCTTGGGGCTTTTTTCGCAGTGTAACGAACTTTAATAAAAAAT
>CALNXI010003697.1:36206-39729 GCA_942486025.1 Porites evermanni
GATCAGTTTCACAGTTTTTTTGCCCATTTTGCGAGAGCCTGCAAAATATCGAAATTCCTTTCAAATTCTTCTATTCTGATACGGAAATCACAGGACATTTACAGGCGGGGAAGACCTTTTCTTACTATGGTGACTCGTTGATAACGCTCTACGTCCAATTTTTATGCTCTGACTGGTCAAAATTTGACACGTGAGTTCATGCGGAAAATTTATACAGCATCTTGAAAGTTGTTTACTTTGGCAGCTGAAGCTGACAAAGTTTTGTGTCAACTTGTGATGTTTTTAACTGTCTTTTTCCTCTGGATGTACAGAATGAAATACAGCTGCTATCAAGAGTCTTCTGTTATTCATGGCTGGTTTGTTTATTGGGTTTTTGGTTGAGAAATACGTCGCTTGTCAAAATTCGGTAATCCGATTTCGGATGGCATTGTTTTCGTTTTTTACCTTCAGCTGTCACCTTGCTTAATACGTAAGAGGGTTTAAAAGTCTCAAGCAATTGTGGCCTTCCTTGATGGCTTTCAGGAACTGAATCTCGAATGGTCATCCTGAGTAATTATTGTATTTGATGTTTGTTTTTGTTATATCTAATTTCATGAAGTCGAGCACAGTTTATGCACCAAGTTTATGCACGTTTGTGAGATTTGAGTCAATGATCTGACCTAGTATCAGGTTTGATATAAGCTTACAGAACTTTAAAAAGCTTTCAAATATATTTTCTCACCGCAAATAGAAAGAAAACGTTCTGAAGAATATTTAGTTATAAATTTGGTTGCCTGCGTGCAGACGTCCGTTTTCCGGGTGCAACAAAGGAAATAGGAGACGTGTGCACGCAGGCAATAAATTTGGCTGTAGAAAGAAAACTTTGAGCGATTTTCTTGGGTTCATCTTTGAAAACAGTGAACACCGGGAAGCCGGCTTAAAGTCATAAACTTAAGCTTTACACTTAAAGACTCAGGATTTTTAGAGACCCTTTAATACTTGTGCATGTCTTCGTGAATGAAAATTGTTGTCTCTGTAAATGTTTCACCGAATTATATTTCTTTTATTGATTGTTAGTAGTCTCTCTTGTAAGTTTAGTCGCTTGTCCGTGCCGTTTGTTTTCATCGTTCATGAACATCGCTTGCAGGAGTACTCAAAAATGTCGCGCGTATCAAACGTTTTATAAGATTACAAATCGTTATACTGAAACCATTAAATAACAAAAAATAATATTAATAAATTCGTTATTATGTTGAAGCGTAACTCTATTAAAGTTCATTTAAACACTCGACCACACTGGCAGCTCGCACTAGAAATAAGAACCGGCTGGCCGTGTGGGTGATTTTGGATATTTTTTGAACGGTTTCGCGTTGTCTTGGAAAACTGAGAAATACCGCATTCTGTCCGGCGAGGTCTGTATGATAAATAGTACTGTTTCACCTCAGATGTGATGTATAAAAAGTATAAAAAGTTTGTTTACACACCCCCAGATTTGTTGTCAACAATTTGTAAAGTAAACCTATCGAACGCAAAAAAATTCGGCCTGATTTGTTTTCCAAGAATTTGTTTTCGAGGCCTAACCTATTGTGATCAAGAGCCATTATGGCTTGTTTATAGTGGAAAGTGCACTTAGCTTATCCAGCTAGTTTACAGGTACTCCACTCAAATACTTAGAAAGAAATAATATATTCAAATACGACATAACATGCTGGTGCTCATCCGGATGAGCACCAACATGGCGGACGGAAACCAACAGAAACATCTGTTACCGAGTTTTACCACAAAAGCGTGAATTTATTCTTCGAGGAACTCATAAACCTTAAAGTAATACTTTTTCTAATACGTGAACTGTTTAGATGGCGAAATTCCTTGAAATAAGTAATTTATTTAACCTACATGACAGCTCTCTTGGCCGTCATGTAAATGCCGCGTCACGCAAAAGCTTAGATATTCAAGCGTACTCTATCACAAAACCAAGAACCCTTTTGAAGCGAAACTTTGTATGTAATTTAGTTTTCAGCTGCTCTTATACATCGTGAAAGTAAAATATCGGTTCTATCGATAGTTTGGTAGTTTGAATTTTAGTGACGTCACGTGAAAACCAACAGTTGTACCATGGTGGGTGTATGAGTTGGGTGAACGCCTTTGAGTTTAACAAGTATTGCATTCTTAGAGCATAGAAAAAAGTAGAGAAACATCTCTTTTTTTTTAAACTAATGTCTTAGTTGCAAAAGTATAAAAGTAAAAATTGTACTTCGACGAAGCGAATTTGAAATCTGAAATATCCCTTTGTAACATGACTCTTTATGTTTTGTTTTTCTGCTTTGCTCTAGATCCACCAAGCATCACTTACATATCTGCAAACATGACAGTGAATCAGAGTGAGTCAGTGGATCTTACTTGTAGAGCTGATGGTAATCCTGGACCAGACATTACCTGGTCAAAAGATAGCAATATCATAAATAGCTCTTTCACCGTGCGTGGAAAAAGCGATGAAGGACTGTATGTTTGCACCGCTGATAATGGAATTGGAAATGCATCCAAGAAGTCGATGTTCATGACTGTTGATTGTAAGTCTAAACTGACTATACTGACTATTAATAGAGTCTGAATAGCTGTTACTGATTAAGTCAAACAAATGGAAACTAAACTACAAATTTCAATTTGTCATTTTTGGAGTTCCAAAAGCTCCCATTTTCAAAGCGAGGCTAAGTGCAAACATTTCTTTTGAAAATGAGTTTGATTGGAACGAGGAAAGCAAAACAATTTTTATATTTAAGGCTTTCACCTTAGCCTTGTTTAAAAACAGAGGCTTGGGGCAACTCGGAAATGGCCTACTAACCAAAGAAGTCAAAAACAGCGGTTGAAATGCGATGCTTCAAAGAAGACAATAACTGACTTGCTCAATTGTGTTATCTCGTGTATTTTTACAACTCTTACATATTCGTACATTAAATGTACTTAATGACTGCTGAACTGATCAATAAAATCTCCACAAAAACCTCCGCGTGTTTGAGTGAAACTTCACTATTGTGAAGTTTAAAATTGCCTTCATCATTTGCAATATTAGGCTCTCCCGTGCGCATTGTCTCTCTTCACCCACCGAAAGTGTTCGGTTATTTTGTACACTCGTTGGCAAAAATGCTTGCAGCTGCCAATTTAGTAGCCTGCGAATACAGCAGTCTCTCCGCACTCTTCATCGCTAGGGACGTTTTGCAAAAGAGACGTCTGCGTCTCAGCGACAGAAATTCGATACTGATGACGTAAAATCTGTCCGGAATTTGGTCAGAAGCACTGATTAATCGACGTAGTAGTTCTATTATTTTAATAATTAGCTATTGTTTACAAATGACAAACAAAAGGCAAAAGGCCACTAATGTCAAACGTAAACGCGGTGAATCTACTACAAAACAGTCAATATCCTTGGAATTCTTCTTTAGAAAAAGCATTTGAGTTTTGCTGGAACTCGATAGCAGAAGAACACAAAACTTTACCATAATCGACAAATTCACATTGAACTGATGACTACAGTGTTAATTACGTG
>CALNXI010003698.1:3003-25007 GCA_942486025.1 Porites evermanni
GGGGGGGGGGGAGGGAGGTATTTTTAACCGCCAGTGCTTTGAAAAGATTTGTCCTGAAACTAGACTTTATGTTAGCAATGTCCACTTTCCTTGACATTTTTTTTTCCTTGACATTTTTTTTTTCAGGCACCCAGTGCATTAGCCTGTGAATGCAGAAGTACATGTATTTCCGGTCATCGCTTCTCTCCACCCTTTACAGTTTAGTTTTTGGGTGGAGAGAAGTGACGACAACAATAAAAACAAACTTTATTAATAAACATGTAGTATGTTACAGAGCTTTAATGTTTAACGTTCCCCTGCAAAGAGAGAAATCTAATTGAGGTGGGGGAAATAGGTCTGCATTCACAGGCTACCAGAGGATGCTTACTTTTAGGAAAAATCAACACAAAATTTTCTTAGCCTAGTTACACTCATTGTTCAATGTCTTTTTAAAAAGCTTGGGTTGGACTGTATTCAGAAAAATTATTTATCGCTATAATTAACTCACACCATTGTCTAATCTAATTAACGATATAGTCAACTTTGCTCGATATTTTCTTACAACCAGACTGTGAAAAGACCTTTAAGTCTTCTGGGAAGTATAAAAGCTCATCTGCAACTCTGTTGAGGACTTGTTCAGTAACTGGATGTCCTTTCTTTTCCAAGTCTACTTTTGCACACATTTTAACATGAGATCTCTCCAAAGGTAAAAATGGGATAAAATAATCTATAAGATTTTTCTCGATGAGCGATGAATGCCAGAAACCACCTTTAGTATTAAACTCGCCAAGGTTAACAACCTTGTCCATCTCTTTAATACCAATGTCTTCTCTCTTTTTCCCCTCTTTCCAGTGTCGGAGAACTGCGTCATTGATCAGATGTCCTCCCGTATTGCTCAAAAATATAAAAATACTTCCTCGGAAGTCAATTTTGCCAACATCAGGGTAGTGGTCTAAGTAGGGCTTTAGTACATCTATGAGACCGAACGGCATTTTATCCATTTCGTCAAAAATGAACAACGATCTTGAGCACTGTGACACCGAACTAGAAACCAAACTACGCAGATGTCGTTTATAACGTTCCAATTGCGACTGGTGTGGGAAGTCATGGGTGGCAATGATTTGATGGACAAACTTACTCTCCATTCCCTCCCTAAAAATATGCTCAGCAATGATCTTGCTAACAAAGTTTTTCCCTGATCCGGTCCAGCCGTTAAAAGAGAGCGCCAAGGCTTTGCTCGGTGATTTATTATTCAGATGTCCAACTATTGCCTTAAGCACTGTCTCGGTGACTAAATGCTGTCCAAACACGCGCCGGCGTAAAGCTGATTGCAGACCTGTGATGTTCGCGGAGATCCATCTATCTGTGCAACATTCTTTAAAACGACACCAAACTTTTGGCCCCACATAAGCTAACGATAACAGAGCAGTCCCGACGCAACTTTCGATGATGAATGCCTTTCGAACTGGAGTAAGACACAACACGATAAATAGCAAAAACATCCCACGTTTCGCCATATTGAAGCCAAGAATCGCGACAAGTTTTTTTCAATCAGCTTCAATCAAATAAACCTTTAGAAAAGGAGGCGTAACGAGTGGTTACCAAGCGGAAGTTTCCGGGAAAACGCGCGTTATTTGATGCAAATCTCTTATTCCTGCTTTTCCAAGAAAAAATTGATGGCGCTGAGTGTGGAAAACATCTACTAAATGGCCCCTAAACAGAAAAATGTAAAGTCTGTTGAGGAGAAGGTTGGGGAAGTTGACGTCCCGCTTGGAGATGAAAATGTGAAGATGGAAAATATTGCTGATGCAACAGTTGGAGATAATTTTCCCTCCGCGAAGCCTGTTAAGGGGAAACAAAACGAAAAAGATAACCCAGCGGATGAAGACGCGGGCCATACAGAGGAGAATGGATTTAATACAAGGAGAGAGCACCATGAGATCCCATCAAACTTACTTCTAAGAGACAGAGCTGCAGAGCATGGAGGAGGAACAGGAGTACCCGAGATCACAAACCACCCCGATGAACCATCCGATGAACCAACTGAGATCACGAAACAGCCCGACAAAGAACCTGCTAGCCCCATGAGGTTGGCTGGTATCCTCTTAGTTGTTGCATTTTTGTTAGTTATCTTGGCTATTTTAATTGCCCCTGAAAAGCCCGAAAGAAAACCTTTTGTCCTTCCTATAATCTTTGAAAATAAGATAAAAGAACTTCAATCTTCTTTCACTAACCAAACTGACCGGTTTTGGAAGATCCTAAAGAACCGTGGCTTGGCACATCTCAAGAATGCCAGTCCCTCCCAGCCACTTGTATTGTTACTAGCTGCACCCCCAGCTGCTCACGGCACGGTGGACTGCTTTGCCAGGAAGCTTGCAGAGGCATTAGATCCAGAACACAAGGGAATCTTAGCTACAATTGAAGGAAGAGAAGAAAGGAGCTACCCTGGTGAGGAGACCAAGAAAAAGATGGATGATTTACTAAGAAGAAGTTTTAAAAGAGGCCAAAGAGTGGCACTTGTTCATCACCTTGAGCTCCTCCCCTTACCAGCACCCCTGTTGTTTCACTCATATTGCGATGATCACAATGCACTGTATAAACACGTGGCAATCATCTTCACTGTACACTTGCCTGTCGAGCCAGATGCATCTTTAGAACCCAAAGAAGCAGAGAGAACAGTTGAGAAGTACCTTGCTGACGAAGTTTGGGCAAAAGAAAATAAGGATGCAGTAGCTGATCTTTTGATCCGAGTTACAGACACAGTGGCTCTCATGAATGGTGAACCTAGTAGTTTAGATACTTGTTAACTTGTTTTATATGAGACTAGATTTCATACATTTTACACATACAACTACACCCACCAGCCATTACAAGCTAATGTAGCAATATTAGACAGACAACCTAACTCAACCTACAATATATTTGGTAGTTGCATCATTTTTCCTTGATTTGTCTCTTTTCTGCAAATTGTATTTAGACATTTGAACAATCCACTCATGTCCTGTTAAAAACACTTTTCTATGACAGTGACCTAGAATAATGATATATAATAATATATATAATAATATAATAATATATAATTAGCAGACCTTAGTATAGCTGTCAAATTGAAATAGCCTTTACTTGCTGCGCTATTAATATGAAATGCCAGCTGTCTCCACCCCCTTTGATACTTGTGGGTGGAGTAGGGGGAGAGAGATGTCTTAGGGGGTGGAGACGGCTAGCATTTTTGGCAAAAAGATTTATAATCTGATTTATCACTGTCTATCCTAGTGTAAGTAGATTGAAACTGAGGTAACATGCCCCTGGATGGCTGCATGGGCTAAGTAGGGGATGATATTTCATTAGTCCATATCCTGCATTTTAGTATCTCAGATTTCTTCGTTATATGGACTTAAATTTTGTAATCATGTTGACCATTTCTTTTAAAATTGAATACCCAAAACATATGTTATGGTAGTAAGTAACATATGGCTCAGGCTATTTTTTGGTCATGTGGTGAATAAAATTCTGACAGCTGGTATGTCAACCATGTAAGAGAGTAAGAGAAAATGCACAAGAGCTGCTAGAATAGACCTTTGTCACGTGACGGCCATTTTGTCTCAGGAGATTTAAAAAGCTTGTTTATGCACAGCTATCCTCGTAGAGAGAACGAGGCTAGAGGCTGAGACAAAATGGCCACTTTGTGTCAAAGGTCTATTGGGCCTGCTCTCAGGTTAACTTGAATCATAATGAAGCTCAGGTTAACTTTGCCTTATCTGATAACCTGTTGGATGGATGTATTATTATGATAAACCAACAAAATCTCATTTGACCTCTAGTCAGAGAGTTTTCATACTCAGGAGCATAGCCAGCTTTCTTACTAGTTGTAGGCCTGGCTGACTTTCATTTTCCACACATCCTGAAAATTGCTAGGCATGACTAGTACACACTGACGTCACCAACATTTTGAGCTCTTAAGCTTTTTACCTCACCCCAGAGACGAATAATTTATTACAAGCTGTAGAGTGATCAATTCAAAAATTTGCAGGTGCAGGCCTACAGGTCTATGGGCTGCGGCTACGCCCCTGTTACTGATCCGTGGCTGAGGTTCAGAAATAACCACCTTAGCAACTTGATAAATCCACAGACCCTGGATGTTTTTATAAGGGTTAGTGTTAGGGAAATGGTATTATTTCTTTGAAAAAAAAATATGTATGCTCAAACGTTATTTCCACTTATTTACAGCCTGCAAGCAACCTCTTCATTTTCTTCAACTGACGATCTTATCAGTGATCTTATTTCACCTACTTATAAATTGTATTGTTTACAAAATTAACTGCGTTCGTACAGAGTCTTTAATTCTTGAAAAAGTCTTAAAATTTGCCCAGCAATTTTCCAGACCCTGAAAAAGTCTGGAAAATCGGGGTAAGTCTTGATAACATGGTTAAACGCCTTGATGATGGAGTGCTTCACAGGTGAAATGTTTTTGTGTTGGTCAATATTCAATCTCGCCTGCACGTCATGTACCAAGCTTTGTTCCTGTGTTTTTTTTTAAGGTCTCTGTTGACCATCTATTTGATAACCTTGAGTCTGGAAAAAGGAATTATTGTTTTGGAAAAAGTCTTGAATTTTGGATCAAAAATCTGTACGAACCCTGATTAGTACATGTATTCTTGTAAACCTCATTTTTCTCTAGTTCTGTAAATATGCCTCTTCTTTTACATATGTGTGTAGCCACTGCTTGACTCAACGAGCTCTTACTAACTGAAGGCAGTGCACATTTTTGTAAGATTTATATAACGAATCAATCAACTGAACAAAATGGGACTTAAAAAAAAAAAACAAAGTGGNTTAGGGAAATGGTATTATTTCTTTGAAAAAAAAATATGTATGCTCAAACGTTATTTCCACTTATTTACAGCCTGCAAGCAACCTCTTCATTTTCTTCAACTGACGATCTTATCAGTGATCTTATTTCACCTACTTATAAATTGTATTGTTTACAAAATTAACTGCGTTCGTACAGAGTCTTTAATTCTTGAAAAAGTCTTAAAATTTGCCCAGCAATTTTCCAGACCCTGAAAAAGTCTGGAAAATCGGGGTAAGTCTTGATAACATGGTTAAACGCCTTGATGATGGAGTGCTTCACAGGTGAAATGTTTTTGTGTTGGTCAATATTCAATCTCGCCTGCACGTCATGTACCAAGCTTTGTTCCTGTGTTTTTTTTTAAGGTCTCTGTTGACCATCTATTTGATAACCTTGAGTCTGGAAAAAGGAATTATTGTTTTGGAAAAAGTCTTGAATTTTGGATCAAAAATCTGTACGAACCCTGATTAGTACATGTATTCTTGTAAACCTCATTTTTCTCTAGTTCTGTAAATATGCCTCTTCTTTTACATATGTGTGTAGCCACTGCTTGACTCAACGAGCTCTTACTAACTGAAGGCAGTGCACATTTTTGTAAGATTTATATAACGAATCAATCAACTGAACAAAATGGGACTTAAAAAAAAAAAACAAAGTGGGGGATATTGCAAAAAGTCACACTTGAGTGGCATATATACCAGAGGAGACTGGGACTCTGGTTACTGGCCACTAAAGATATGGTATCTGTTTTACTGAAGTTTACCTGTATAAAGACTATCAGTAATTCTTTAACTGCAGTTACGTTTCAGATGTTTCAATGATAAGCTTGTAGCAAGTTTATTTTTAATCTGTTTCCATGAATTTGTAGATCAGATCCTCTAACTGTAAAATACCATTATTATTCCACTATTATGTCATTTTACCATATAAGGTCAAGAGAACAAGCAAAATACGAGGCCGTAATACACCGTAGTGTCCTGGTTTAACCGGTTTACAACAGGGCGAATACCGGCGGATGCAAAAGGAGCAACTGTGGCTGACAGAATCAGGATGTTTTGGATACTCTCATTAGAAAATAGAAGCCTAAATACCATTTTTCTTTTGCGGTAAAATAATTAACCTCTCATTCAATGGTTTGGCATATAATACGCGCAAACATTTTGCTAATTGTTAACGTCATTCACACAGACAGAATCAGAATGTCTCTGAATACTCTTACCAAAAATAGAGGCCAATTGCCAGATAATTTTTTTTTGTAGTGGAATAATAAACCTCTTATTCGATGGTTTAGCATGTAATCTGCTCATTGCTCGTATTTTTCCTCGCTCCTGCGGGGCTCGGAAAAATACTACGCAAGTCGCAAAATATCCGCACGTATTATATGCTAAACCATCGAATAAGGTGTATTTATTGTATGTGTGTACCTTAGTTGGGAATTTTTCTGTATTTATTTAAAAGAGCTCAAGTGAAATAAATGTCTTCAAAGAAAAAACCTTAATAAGGGGCACCCAACGACTGTTTCCTCCTAAATGCATAACACTTTTTTAGGCTATCCAGAGTACTTTTAGATCCTAATCGGCGCTATAAAATTTATATCTGTTCGGTCATCCTAGAGCAACTTGAATCTTTTGGAAACTACCAGAACTTCAGTATTATTTCCCCGAAAATTTTAGATGCCAAAAACTTAAAGTTTTGCAAAGGTGAGAATTTTTCTGATTCCTCTTTCCATCCTATTTTCGAATCCGACAATTTTAGGTTTCCTTTCTCTGCGAAAAAAAGCTTAATCTGGGTTTAATCCCTCACCTATTTAGATCCTTGAAATTATTCGACTGTTTTCAAAGGTTTTCCCTTCTACGCAAAGAAATAATTAATGCCATATTACGAAACCTAAAACTGTTTCTTTCTTGTCGAGTTTTGCGTCGCGTCCTGGCTCGAAGTCCGGGTCCGAGTCCTGGCTCGGTATATACAGCTATTTCGAGAAAGGTTGTCGGAAAAAGTGCACGCGACAATCCCGAAAGGCATTGTGGGTGGTTTTAAGTTCACTGTTAAAGAAATTTGAAAGAATTGGTAACAAGGCCGTGGAAATGTGTTTGCGAGTGCTAAAGGAAAGCAACAAAAGTAGGTTCGACGGGTACAGTCGTCAGAAACACAGTGTATTGATCATATCCCATATTACCTTTCGGGATTGTCGCGTGCACATTTTTCCGACAACCTTGCTCGAAATACCTGTAGACATATACCCTGCGAGCAGAGGCCCTTCGATCTTCCTAGATAAGTCGGGTTTATCTAGGAAGATCGAAGGGCCTCTGCTCGCAGGGTAGTAGACATAACGAGAACGATAAAAAAGCAACAATAGGTCTAATTAGAAAAAAAGCAACTTTGGCACGTGCAACACACTTTTTTTGTACATTTCTTTGCCGTTGTTTTGCGCGACTACAACATGAAACTTCTAGAAACTTCACGTAAACTTCCACGTGTTCTTCGTCACTTTTTTTTCACCGTCGCTCATTTTCATCCTAGTGGCCGCTAACATTTCTCATTTTCTCACCGCCGCTACAAAATTCCATGTTGCTCCTCCAACAAAAAGTGTCTTCTTTGTTTTTTCTCTCTCGCACTAGCGGTTTTTCTCGTTGAACTTCGCTAGCCTGTCGCCCTACTTTCTCTTTTTCTCTGTCTTTCTCTTTCTCTAGATTCCAAATTTGTGGACACGACAATTAATCTAAGCTTAATACTTTATAAGACAACACGGATACAGAGACAATTTCCGCTTTCCGTTTCGTATTTATTGTCTCTGCTTCAACCAGCTATAACCTGACATCTGGCATCGGCCAACATGAAGTGTGTGTATTGACGCGCGGGCGTACGCAGGTTACCAGTTTACAAAAAAATGAAAAGTGTCATTCATGTCCTTAAAAGAAACCTTTTGAATGTACAACCCTTCTTCAGTGTACAAAAAACCGTTCTACTACATTTAAAAATAGATCAGACAGCTAGAGGTATCTTCCTAGCTTTTTGTGGCGTACAAAAGTTACCGGCTTATGTGCTCACTGACAACTCCTCTAATGAGCAGCCTGGCTAATGCATTTGTCATTGTCCTTAGTGTAACACCTGAAATAAAACAATTACATCAACCCTGTCGCTGAGATTCGAGGCCCTAAGTTCCTTTTCCAACAAGGTCAAGAGAAAAGTCATAAGAAGTTTGCACTTCAACTACAAAACCCTCATACTGGGGACAATGGATCCTATCCAGTGACCCCCTCCCCCCACCCCACCAGTGGGGGGTCAATGTTGTTCAGTCAAGAGCAGAAAATATCCAGTTGGACTTCAGCATATTTTGTTTTTTGGAGAAAGGAAGGGGAGGTATTTGTAATCGCCAGTGCTTTGAAGAGCTTTATCTTGAAACTGCTGATGGAACTACACTTAAGAAATTATGTCCACTTTTCTTGACATTAATTTATTGTTCAAGATAATTGACGGTTTTAGCCAAAAAGGTGTCCAGGCGTCCAGTGGATTAATCTGTGAATGGGTTATTCCAGGAAACATCCAAACCCCCACGACCTAAGGCATGCTGGAAAATCTCACGGGAGAGGGGGTTAATGACTCAGGAAATCTAGACTGTACTCATATTTCTTGTTACGAAAGTCTTCCAAAAGGGTACAATAAGTGCATACAGCCGCCCCCTCCCCTCAGAAAAGATGGCCCCTTAGCAGCCCAGTTAAAATCACCTTTCGGTGATTACTGTTTCTCAACAAAGAAGAGAACCTTTTATTACCTTTTGTAGTATATTTCGCTGCATATTTTGCCTGGTCTAAGAAAAAAGAGAAGTTCACTCAAATGTGAGCTTATTTGCAAACTGTGAAAGTCTTTTATGTGAAAATATATAATCTAACTTTCACAACAAACACAGAAATCAAACTAAGAGAATTGAGGCTTATTTAATAAAAGATTGTCTAAATGCCTGAAAGAACTTTTGAATTAGGAAATCCTGAGGGGAGGGGGGGCTCATGCAGTTTTGGAATTCCAGATGAAAGGAGGGTCAAAAAATGTGCCTTCTGTTATGGGGGTGTGGATTTTTTCTGGAATAACCCAATGCAGACGTACAGTGTTCTAGCTGATTCTTTCAAGCGGGGGGTCATGAATGTAGGCCATCTGAGGGGTCACCAAGACCACGTGCTAATTTTTTTTGTTATATTTAACTCAATACTTACATGTGATCTATCAGGTCAGGGAGCCTTCTTTGTCGGGTCATTGACCCAAGACCTATCTCTTATCTGCATCACTGGATGTACGTACATGTATTTATGTCATCGCTTCCCTCCATCTGTTACATTTTACTTTTTAGTTGGAGAGAGGCATAGACCGTAAAAAGATCTGCATTTGCAAGCTGCCAGAGCATGCTTCCTTTTAGAAAAAATTAGCATCAAATTTTCTTAGCCTAGTTAGACACCGAGTGTTCAATGTCTTTTAAAACGCCTGATTTACTATATTCAGAAAAACTGTTTATCGCTATAAGTAACCCACACCACTGTCTAATCTAATTGATGATATAGTCAACTTTGCTTGATATTTTCTTACAACCAGACTGTGAAAAGACCTTTAAGTCTTCTGGGAAGTATAACAGCTCATCTGCAATGCTGTTGAGGACTTGCTCAGTAACTGGATGTCCTTTCTTTTCCAAGTCTACTTTAGCGCACATTTTAATATGAGATCTCTCTAAAGGTAAAAATGGGATAAAATAATCTATAAGATTTTGCTCGATGAGCGATGAATGCCAGAAACCACCTTTAGTATTAAACTCGCCAAGGTTAACAACCTTGTCCATCTCTTTAATACCAATCTCTTCTCTCTTCCTTCCCTCTTTCCAGTGTCGGAGGACTGCATCATTTATCAGATGACCTCCCGTATTGCTTAAAAATATAAAAATACTTCCCCGGAAGTCAGTTTTGTCAACATCAGGGTAGTGGTCTAAGTAGGGCTTTAGTACATCTATGAGACCAAACGGCATTTTATCCATTTCGTCAAAAATGAACAACGATCTTGAGCACTGTGAAACTGAACTAGAAACTAAACTACGCAGATATCGTTTATAACGGTCCACTTCCGACTGGTGTGGGAAGTCATGGGTGGCAATGATTTGATGGACAAATTTACTTTCCATCCCCTCCCTAAAAATATGCTCAGCAATAATCTTGCTAACAAAGTTTTTCCCTGATCCGGTCCAGCCGTTAAAAGAGAGCGCCAAGGCTTTGCTCGGTGATTTATTATTCAGATGTCCAACTATTGCCTTAAGCACTGTCTCGGTGACTAAATGCTGTCCAAACACGCGCCGGCGCAAAGCTGATTGCAGACCCGTGATGTTCGCCGAGATCCATCTATCTGTGCAACATTCTTGAAAACGACACCGCGCCACATAAGCGAATAAAGATCCCAACACCGCAGTCCCAACGCAACTTTCGATGATGAATGCCTCTTGAACTGGAGTAAAACACAACAAGATAAAGAACAAAAATATTCCAATGTTCGCCATATTGAAGATGCGGAAGCTTTCCCTGTTCTGGCACTTTATAACAGCTTTTTCTATTGGTTGCGATAATTTTTTTGACCAATGAAAGGAATCGTTAGAAAATGCTGCTTCCTGAGTGGCTACCTGGCGGACGTTTCCCGGAAAACGCGCATTACAAACGTGGTGTTAGCTTTTCCAAGAAAACTTTTGATGAATCTTACGTTGATTTACTGATTTTCAAAAACATCGAAAGCTAGTGTATTGAACGACCAAATGTCCCGTAGAGAGACTGATGATGAAAAAGATGACGAAGTTGGCGAACCTCCTGCAGGAATAGATGAAAATACAGGAAGGGAAAATGATCCTTTGAAAGAGAATGGTAATGAGCTTTCTCGTGAGGAAAGTGACTTAGCAAATGGAAAATCGGACCGCGAAAAGAAGAAGGGTCAACCTGGTACCAAGAACCCACAAAAACGTGTCTCCAGGGCCAAAACAAGTCAAACAGCGTTTCAACAAAAGGTTGAAGAAGGAACTGGATCACATCAGGGTGTCAAAGATGGCAAAGAAGAACCGACCGGTGACTTGGTATATAGTGCACCAGCCGAAGAACCTACAAGTAGCTTAATGACCGGGTTAATGAACAGTTTTAAGTCGGCTGTTATCCCCCTCACCATTTTCTTTTTGGTTATTATCGTTGCTATCTTACTTCAGCGCTTACTTTACGTTTACCCTCCTCTGCCTCCTGACTCTAAGCCGCCGGATTTCAACTTTGCTAAGATTTTTGCAAATAAGATCGTGGAACTTCAGTCTTCTTTCACTAACCAAACTGACAGGTTTTGGAGGATCCTAGAGAAACGTGGCTTGGCACATCTCAAGAACGCCAGTCCCCCTCAGCCACTTGTATTGTTACTGGCAGCACCCCCAGCTGCTCATAGCATTGTGGAGTGTTTTGCCAGGAAGCTTGCAGAGGCATTAGATCCAAAACACAAGAGAATGTTAGCTATAATTGATGGAAGAGAAGAAAGAAGCTACCCTGGTGAGGAGACCAAGAAAAAGATGGATGATTTGCTAATAAGAAGTTTTAAAAAAGGCCACAGAGCAGCACTTATCCATCACCTTGAGCTCCTTCCGCCTCCATCACCCCTGTTGTTTTACTCATATTGCGATGATCAGAATGCACCACATAAACACGTGGCAATCATCTTCACCGTACACTTGCCCGCAGAGCCAGATGCATCTTTAGAACCGAAAGAAGCAGAGGGAACAGTTGAGAAGTACCTTGCTGACATAGTTTGGGCAAAGGAGGACAAGGATGCTGTCGCTGCTCTTTTGAGCCGAGTTGCAGACACAGTGGCTCTAATGAATGGTGAACCTAGTAGTCCAGCTACTTGTTAACTTGTTTTATATGAGACAAGATTTCATGCATTTTACTCATGCAGGGTACATCTGCCAGTAGGTGCTGGCAGAATCCAATCTTCACCAGCCATTACAACCTATGCTTTGGTCAATGTAGCAATTTTAGACAGACAGTCAGTAGTGATGTTGAGTTTTTCATAGTATTAACTCACTGTAAAATATATTTGGTAGCTGTATCATTTTTCCTTGATTTTTTTCTTTTCTACAAATTGTATTTACACATTCATACAATTCACTCTTGTCCTGTTACAAACACTTGTCTGTGATAGCAATCCAGAATTATAAATAGCAGACCTATATACATGTGTAAAATTGAAATAGCCATTACTTGCAGCTGTTAATCTGAAATACCTGCCTTTTCTACTCCCTTACTTGAGGGTGGCCCACGAGGATGCACGTGGAGGAGAGAGATGGGTTAGGGGGTAGAGATGGCTAACATTTCAGACTAGCTGTTATGAGCTAAAAAATTTATAATCTGATCCATCAGTGTCTACCATAGTTTGAGTAGACTGAAACTGGAGTTACCGGTAAAAGAAACTTAAGTAACTTTAGATTTTGCATTGAAAAATATTGGATGTTATGAACAGCAGTACTGTATTCACCATTTTTACATAGACCATAGTCCACCTTTGTTGCCCCCCAAAACTTTGCATAACCATTGTTTCCGGTTTCTCCCAGGTATTAGAGTCATCCCAAGAGAAATCAAAGGCAATGGTTATGCAAAATTTTTTTCTTTAAGGGGGGGATAAACAAGTTTGCATTATGGTCTGTATGCAAATGGTGAATTTTCTTTCTTTAGCCTGTGCATCTGAATGGATGCATGGGCTAAGGAGGGGATAATAGTGCATTAGTGCATGTCCTGCAATAGCGAAGTTTTAGTATTCTCAGGTTTCTTTCTTATGGACTTGAATTTTGTCATCATTTAGACCATTTCTTTTAATAATGGATAACCCTCAAGATATGTCATGATAGTATCTAATATGAGCTCAGGCTCTATTTTTGGTCATGTGGTAAATAAAAATCTAGCAGCTGGCATGGCAACCATGTAAGAGAGTAAGGGAGAATGCACAAGAACTGCTAGAATTGGGCCTGATCTCAGGTTAACTTGAATTAACTTGAATTGAATTCAGGTTAAATTGAATTAACTTGAATCATAATGAAGCTTAGGTTAACCTTGCCTTATCTGATAACCTGTTGGATGGATGTATTATTGAGGCCCTGCCAGGGTAAATTCTGACAAGCGACGTGGCCCAAAAAGTAGCGACAGCGCGTAAAATGAAATGGCGACAAGACACAACCTCCCTTGGCCAAATTGTGACAGTGATGGTAAAGCCGACAATAAGTGACAAGCATTTATAAACACCGACACGAGACGTTTTAAAATTCAGACGGGCGACATGCCCCCGCCCCACCAGCTGGCAGGGCCTCGTTATTGTACTTTCACATTCTAGATAAACCAACAAAATCGTCCACAATAAATTAACATTTGACCTCTAGTCAGAGAGTGTTCATACTGATGCATGGCTGCATGAGGTACAGAATACCCGGTAACCACCTTAGCAATTTTATAAATCCACATACTCAGGATGTTTCTATAATGGTTAGTTTTCAGGGAATGGTATTATTTCTTTGAAAATGCTCAAACCTTAATTCCACCTAATAACAGCCTGCAAGCAAGCTCTTCATTTTCTGACGATCATATTCCACCTACTTATAAATTGTATTGGTTATGATAAAAATTAACAATGTTTTTACAGAGTTTTGAATAATTTCTTGAAAAAGTCTTGAAAAAATGGTTAAATATCTTGAGTTTTTTTTTTCAAAGCTACTACAACAAGTGCTTCACAAGTGAAATTTTTTTGTGTTGGTCAAAATTCAATCTCACCTGCATGTCATGGAAAAAGGGTTGTTCCTCCTTGTTTAAGGTCTCTGTGATCACCTATTTGATAACCTTGAGTCTGGAAAAAGAAATTATTGTTTTATGGAAAAGTTTAGAAAAAGTCTTGAATTTTGGATCCAATATCTGATTGAACCCTGATTAGTACAATATTGTATACTTGTAAACCTCATTTTTCTCTTGTTCTGTAAATATACCTCTTCTATTAATACGTATGTAGCCACGACTCACGCTCAACTAGCTCTTAATACGAACTGCAGGCAGTGCACATGTTTGTAAGCTTTATATAAAGAATCAATCAACTGAAGAAAATGGAACTAAAAACCAAAGTGGGGGGTATTGCAAAAAGACACACTTGAGTAGCATGCCATTAAGGTACTAAAGCCGAGAACGGTCTTCCGACTTCAGTACCAATTCCAATTCCGCGAGATTGCCGCTGTTTAACACGGACTGAGTCGGATTGAAAAGCTTGCTAATATGGATGAGGAGGTGAGTTGAATCCTGTGTGTTAATAACCTTTTTGTATTTTGGCATATGTACAGTTAAACATTCAGACTCTCGACTGGGTTTCAAAGCAACAGTTAGAAATAGCATGTTCTCATATACTGGACACACGTTAATGCTTTCCCTGGCAAAAAAATATCTAATATAATAAAGGCGGTGGTTTTGAAAGACAATACAACACCGACAGAAAACAAAACTGGATGGATTTAAGCTAAGATCCTGTAGGAAAATCATTGACCTTGGCGTCACCACGAGGGATTAGGTGAACTAACTAATTCTACGTGTAAATGCTGGGACGCAAAAGAAGGAACAATAAACTGACGTATACATCTTGATATAAAATAGAGACAAATTTATTTGTTGGGTCGGTTGTAGTTGTGTAATAAATTAAAATGTCTACATGAAGACTAGTACGCCTATGAGAAACTCATCAAGAAGCCAAAGCCCACTCTACGCACCAGTTATTGAAGGGGGCGAAGGAACACTGTAGAAAATGTAGGTGAGCATCGTCTATTAATAACTTATGAATCTGTTACAGAATCATCTTTTTCGGAAGTCCTTGTCACCTGACGGTTTTGTTTTCAAGGGAACAGTGCTATGTTTTCACTACCATTAACCAGAGACACCCCCTTAGAGAAGTATGACCCCCCTGAAAACGGGTTTACCGTTGTGGGTATCAACAAAGGTGATAAGTGCTTTCTCGACAAGACCTACAATGATTCTGCTTTATAGAAGTTTACCTGCATGTATTTTCAGATTATCAGTAATTCTTTAACTGCAGTTAAGTTTCAGGTGTTTCTATGATAAGCTTGTAGCAAGTGCTGATTTTTAATCTGCTTTCATGAATTTTTAGACGAGATACTGATTTGTTTTTAAAAGAGCTGAAATTGAATATATGCATTTAAGAAAAAATACTAATCAGTTGAATGATTACAGGGTTTGTGTAATAAAATTGATACAGAGGGGCACTCACAGTTAAACAGTATTTTCTGTGGCCTCTTATTCAGACAAGCTTGTGTCTTGTCACGCACTTCCCTGAAGGATCATTGGGTGAGAAGCCAATAAACCAATGTTTCTATAGCTATAGGAGGTTATACTTCTCATCCCATATATCTTCAAGATTAGCCTGTGAACAGGCTCTCTGTTTGGGGAAAAAAATAGCAAGTTCTCCGCTCGACCAAAGGCCTGTTCACAGGCTACTTCAAGATATATCTCTAAAGCTTCTTGATATCATATGTTTCCCGCGGTTACCTGCCCACCTTGACTTATTTTTCTCAGTTGCCAGTATCTCTTTGATAAATATTAAGCAGGCTCAGGTTGTAAAATTACACAGTAAAAAAAGGAAAAAATGCTTCTTGGTGCGCTAATCTGCGCTAAGCTTTTTTGTGATTTTATGTGCTTTTTAATCTCGTTTTTAGTAGGTTTTATGCAGTTTTTTACGATTTAAGTAGTCTAGGTAATTTTTATAGTTTTAGTGTTGACATAATTGTTTTACTCTTTTTGGTAGGTTCATGCACTTTTTGCATGTATACTTTATGCACTTATTATTATTATTATTATTATTATTATTATTATTATTATTATTATTATTATTATTATTATTATATTATATTTTATTTTTATTTTTTTAATATTTTTATTCTTAAGCGCTGATGAAAATAGCAATATTGATATCGGCGCTATATAAGTATTATTATTACTAAAAATTAAACCACAAATAATTAATGTCACATAGCGAAACCTAAAAATGTCCTTGTTTCTTAGATAAAAAAAAACACATTATCTCCCCCCTCCAACCACTTTAACATACCACTGAATTCTCCCCCTTCCCCCTCGCCCCATCGTTTTCTCCCTCGCGCCATCTCCATAAACTGTGGGTAAGCGCTTGTTTCCATACCTCAAACCGCCCTCTCCCTTTTCACTTACACTTACATGAAATTTCTAAGTTTCTTGACTAAGAGACTTAGTTCCTGCTCAACAATTGTCGTCAAAGTGCAAGTCTCTTCAATTTTAAAGGAAAACAAATTGCCAGTCACGAGGAGAAATCGATCCTGGAGTGCTAAATCCACAAATCTGCAGTTTCCTGCCCTAACCTCTAGACCACCGAGAATCCACTGCAGGACATGAGAGTAATTTAACTACTGTAGCGAAAACCCTAACCCTAAATAGATAGCTAACCGTTAACCCTAATCACTATTCTAAGTGCTTAACCCTAATCAGTATGGTCAGTGATTAACCCTAATCAGTCTTTTTAGTGCTTAACCCTAATCAGTCTTTTCAGTGCTTAACCCTAATCAGTATGGTCAGTGCTTAACCCTAATCAGTATTTTCAGTGCTTAATTCTAATCAGTATTGTTAGTGCTTAACCCTAATCACTAAAGTCAGGGCTCACTCATATATGTATACATGTATGCAATTATTTTGTGTAGGCCTCACAAGGTATCCAAGGGCGATTTGAGATATGGAAACTAGCGTTTACCACAAACTCAGTGGCCGGTCCCCAATACTCGGTTTGCACTGTCACGCAATGAAAAAAAAAAAATGTAGACCATGCAATACAGAACTTCTAGAATCTGGGAAATGAAAGAAGATAAATATACAAAACATCTTGCCCAAAATCAGGTCTGTGTAATATTTCAAATGCGAGATGTTCGGAAAAACGACTTACCTAAGTTTATAAAGCTTTGTTTGGAAACGCCATGTTGGAATCTCAGTCAGGGACACCCACATATGGCCGCCGGATACCAACAGAAATCTGTTTTCAAGTTTTCTTACTAATGCGTGCATTCTTCGCTTGAGGAACTCATAAAGATTAAAGTAATATTTATTCTGAGACCAGGAATGTTTAGATAGCAAAATCTCCCAAAATCGGTAATGTTTTTAACCCACGTAAGAGCTCTCCTGGCCGTTAGCTAACTACCGCGTCACGCAAAAGCCTTGAACTTCAAACGTCCTCTTTCGCAAAACGAAGAACTCTTTAAAACCAAAATTTGTTTATATAAAGGTGTTTAGGTGCTGTAATACCTCGTGAAAGTAGAAACTCGGAAGAATCCATAGTTTCTAGTTTGTTTTTTTAGTGACGTCACGTGCAAACCAAGAATTATAACCCTGGGCCGAGTTGTTCAAAGCAGGGTTAAGATAACCCAGGGTTAGTGCGAGATTTGAATTCAGATTTGAAAGTTTTAAAAGCATTTCAGTTTTAATTCTGTCTGTCTACAAGTTGATGATTGGAAGTTCTAAAAATAGCAGAGAAAATTATCTGAAAAAATGCTTTTGAACACGAGAAAAAGAAACCCGGGTTAAGCGCTAATCAGTTTTCGAACAACTGGGCCAAGGCCTCTAAAAACGCGCTCAAACTTCACAGATAGACGGAAAACAACTTCATGTCCACTACATTTGTTTCTTCTGACTTTTATTTCTTGAATAAAGGTTTATATTACCCTTCAGTTACTTTTACAACTAAGTTGAAAACGGTCTTTTTAAAAAATTCCGTGACTTAACGGAATTCAAATATTTATAAAAATAACATCAAAATATTTCTTTTCCAAAGAAAATAACATCTCAACTCCAAATCCTGACAGTTTGAAAATTTACTCTTGTCGATCACAAGATCCTTAAAAAATGTAATCATTCTTCTGAAGCTCGTTTGGCCAAGGTCAGTTTGCTTCTAAACACTGGATCGGATATTTTTCTGGAAAGGAGAATATTACAATAGAATTCTTTTAATTATCTAAAGAAGACGTGTAAATTATCTCTTAATCGGGTACTGATGAAGCTACTGGAACTATTTTATCTGCTATTTTATGAAGACCCACACAAAAGTGGACACGAATGCTATGAAATCAAGGTAAATAGTGGCTGAATATTTACCGACCTACGAAAATAGACCAATCAGAAGTGTGTGACGCATGGGAAATTGGGAAGTTGGCAAGTTGTAACGCAAGTGATAATTTGACAGTTTGTTGCAAAAAGTAGAACTCGTATCTACTTTGCGCAACTAGCGAAATTTGCTGCGTGACAAAAAAAAAAAATCCTCTCTGAGTATGAGAAAATAATATTTTGTCGCAACAAATTAAAATTTGTTGGGCGAGTGAGGGTTCATGCAAATGACAGTAATGAGTGAAGGCTTGCTTCTAAATTCAAAATATATTAAAATGGGTCGCGCGAGGAGGGGGTTTTCAAGCTTTCCTCACACAGCCACCTCTTGTAATTGTTTGCCATGCGGTTTAACGGTTATCCAATTACGGCTTTGCGACCGTAAGAAGAGCTTAGGAGCTCGTCGCTTTGGACTTGGATAATTAAATTAATGATTCACAAAAAAATTCATTGCGACAAATTATTGTTTTCTCATACTCGGAGATGATATACCAGTTTCTTTTTCTTTCTTTGTTTGTTTGTTTCTTTATTTTTCGTTTTTATGTTATGTTATTTTTTTTGTTATTATAAATTTGTACAAAAATTGTTTTCTATCTATTGTTCTTTTTATTATTTATTATCATTATTATTTAATTAATTAATTTTTTTTTTTTTCATAAAAAAATATTTTAATTTTTTCATGTTCCGGAATGGTCCATGTTCCGGGTTTTATCGACGCCCTTCTACTCTAAAGGTGATGTCACACGATAGGATTCTTCGCAAAGACGTTTTTTAGTGCAACACAGCGTTCCAATATAGGAACGAGGTTGTCACTATTCAAAAAATGACGCAACAAATTTGCAACGCTTTGTTGCACCAAAAATCCTTGTTGCGAATCGTCTCGTGTAACATCACCTTAATGAAAATTAGTTGTACACATAATTCCATCGAGCAAAAAAAAATCATCTCAAAGAAAATGGGAAAACACTGTTTTGAATACAAAAATTGGAAAACACCAATCAGATTTCTTTAAACACCAAGATCACTAGGTGTGTATTAACAAACAAGGGTAAAATATCAAGCTGACACAAATCTAATGAGTCAGAAATCCCTAATATTTCTTTCCATATCTTCAGTAAAACCGACCCTCTTTGCGGACATTGGTGAGGTGAGTTTCTAGGAGCAATACAGGTTCTACTTATGTTTACTAAAAAGGGAATGACAAAGATGTCGATCGTTTAAGAAAGAACTCCGCAAGAATCAACGTCTCGGGTTGTTTAAATGTGAACATTTACTGATATAAAATCTTCAGAAGTACGTTTAAAAGGCAATCTCACTGACCCAGATTAAACAATGTTTTTGCTCGACGTCCTTTCTGAACCTCAGCATTCGACCCCAGATGAAATTAAACAAGTTTGCTTTTATTTGCAGGCCTCCAAGACCGACAACCTCATCGAAGAGAGGTCGAGTTCTGCGGGGGATAGACAATTCCATGACAGTGCTCTTGCTCAAGAAAAAAGGAAAAAGTTTTTTTATATAAAAAACGTACCCGAAATATGGAAAGGGGTTCAATAAGCCGCACAGCATTCACTTCGAGCATGATTCAGTGATAAATTAGAAGGGCCTATGCAAAAGATAGTTCAGTTCCGCGCCAAAACGCTAGAGTAGAAGGAGTAAGATCAGTTGTTAAAAGAAAGGCTGTTTCGAAGGTAGTTCGCAAAGAGGCCATAGCGGAAAGGGAGAAAATTCTGCGAATTATGGACCGAAGCAACAAAAAATTCATTTCTATTTCGACTCTATGAAACATGCACAAAAACATTTGTGAGCGATGAACTTACAATGGCTCAAAATCAGCTGAAATCCTAGCCTGTTTTCGTTCACTTGGATGTTTGCCTTCCATAGATCTCCAAACCGGCTCAAACATGATTAGATCGATTTCCGTCCGGACATAAGACATAGTCATGTATTGTAAGTTGCATGGTTTATGAAGGAACCATCTTTTAGGGCTTTTATTTCAGTAGAAGGTCAGTATTCTTAAATCGGAATCTATCTTAGTTGTTTAAATTTTATCACCTTACCCTCATCATTCTCCACAGGTTCTTTTATATTCTTGCCTTCTTCACGGTGCAGACTTGAACGCCTTACCTGAGCTTCATTGTTGTGATGATTAATAGCTAATGAAAATGAACAACATTATAGGTTACAATTATTCATGTAATTTGTTATAGACGTGGTTTGTAAAAAAGGACTTTCTACACAACGCAAGAAAGTGGTTCGACTGGTTCTTGCCTATCAGTAGCAACAATATATTTGTGTTTTGATGTGTTCAATTTCACATTGCATCTTCCTACTGATACACAACTTTTCCGCTTTGCCCAGTAAAGTTCGTTTCCTTTCAGTTTACCTTGATTAAGACCGCGTTCCAACTGAGTCTCTCGGTTGTTCCAACGCCCACAAAAAAGCCATTGAAAGAGGGCCCCGCCAAAATGACGAACATTTGATACAATTCGCCTGAAGTTGACAAGCAGTTGCTGAAAAAATCGCTGAACGCGGATATTTGGAATCCAGGACATTTTGCTTGTTAGTGAAGCCGCGGTGTTCTGACGTGAATTGAGACCTTTCAGTCACAACTGAGTATGTAAGTAATTTATCTGTGCGTAATGCGAAATTCTTGTGCTCGAGTTTGGCAAGCTACGTTAGTATTAAAAGGATTACTTCCTATAAATAGCAGATTAGCGTTAACGTTAATTTACAATTGATGAATGAGATTGAGTATCTTACCCGAGAATTATAGAGATCAGTCAAAGAGGGTGTTAACGCCGAGGCGGATAATCCCCTCTGATCTCCATAATTCTTCATATGATACGAAAGCCGAATTCAATAATTGTTTTATTATTCATTCAAAATAATTCGTAGTTTAAAAACATGGCTGAAACATACTTATCTCCATCGATAGTGCACGTTTAGGGTTGTTCAGCTCAGCAAATAAAATATTCTTCAAATAACAGATGTCGCCCTTCGAGTTGTATTCTTGCTGTTCTTGTCATGTTTTTAGCTATTATTTCACCTAGTTCTTATTCTTGAAACGAGTGAAATGTCCGCCATTTTTGTTTTCACAACCAAAACAACTCAACCCCGTCCCCAGGTATTGTCGGTTACAGATGCTTTAACCTGCAAGAAAGCTGCACTTTTGACGTTATCGGTTCATTAAACGCAAAATTCTTCCAAATTTGGTCATCAGTAGCTTGTTATGGTGAATTATGCGTGTGCTTTTAGCCAGTTGGAATCGGGGAAATATTTTGAATAAATAATAATTCATGTTACACCGTCCATCGCCTTGATCGCAAGCAAAATCGTAATGGTGGAGTTAAAGTGCTGAAGACACCAAGACTTGGAAGATGATTTTGAGGTAATCTGGCTACAAATGACAACTTAAAAACCCTTAGCATTTACATGTAATTGGATGTGCTTTTAACGAGCAGGTCTCCTGATGAAACACTCGAGCTCTTTGCAGTCTTTGACTATCTGGATGACGTTTTATGTGTTGCAACTCGGGATAATCTGGAAATAATTATTGTCGGTGATCAGTAAATTATGATTACCAGAATGGCACGCTCAGACTAGCCTGCGTAGCATGGCGGTTTTGTCGAGCCGGGCGCAGGAGCGGCGTAGCCGCGAGAAAAATAAAAACCGCCTGCCCGGATTCGTGGCCTTTTCAACTGCCGCCCCCTTCAACTCATTTTGACATCCTGTTGACAACTTGTTTGGTTTCAGTTTTCCCAGCCAATCAGCCATTTTTTTTTTTTCCTGCTTAGGCTTCAAAACAATTGCCCTGTTTTCCCGTCAAATATTCAAGATCGACGACGCTCCGGTCAACGCTTCTTTGATATTTTGATTTTGTTTTGCGGAGATGATTTGTTCAGTCCCTCGAAACTCTCCCATGGGAGATTACCAAAATATTTGATTGACAGGCGAACATTCCGAACCAATCGGAACGATCC
>CALNXI010003698.1:25272-39683 GCA_942486025.1 Porites evermanni
GATTCCGCTCTCATCTCATCAGTCGTACATACGTAGTACCGATGAGCTAGAACTAAGACGTATGGAGTGTATGTTTATGTGCACTGGTGATGACAAAAAGAGATATGGTAGTGTGGAGGGGTGGGGTGGGTGGGGAGGGACAGGGGGGGGGGAGGGGGGGGAGTGGGGTGGGGTGGGTAATTTTAAATTGGGGTTCAGAAATGAGGTGACCCATCCCTGCAATGGGAGTGAAATTTGCTAACCCTCCCCTTGAGCTTGGCCTAAAATATCATGACCCTCCCCACGTTACAGAATTGAAAGAAAAATGTTCCAGGCTCTTTAAGGTGCAGCATTCCAAGGCAACAAGTAAAAAAAGGAAACAAAAACAAAGTAAAAGGAAAGCAAAGAAAGCTAGTGCAACAAGAATGGAAGCTAACTGCAAAGGGTTATTGAAACCTTTGCACCTCAGCAAGAGTAGCATGATGTTACAGAGCCTATTGGCCCGTTATCTCTTCATTATGAAGTTTAAGTCGGCTCCTTAAAACACAAAGGCCATATATCCAATATGCCTTTGAGAAGGTATTGTTCACCAATAAATCACAGGACATTATCAAGCAATATGTACGCTTCAACTTTGATGGAAATCATGATGATGATGAAAGTGATTGTATCAATGCTGATGACAAAAATGATGATGATCAAGATGCTCACAGCAGCATTGATGGTGATGCTGAAGACAGTGATGAATAGGATAGCCAAAACTCTGATAACATTTAATCTTCTTGACTGTAACGTTTTCAATTTGATCTATTTTGACTGATCACGATCTTTTTGGATCCGACGTTGAGCAAGATTGATCGTACACGGTTTTTGCGGTGGTTGTTTTTACCTTAACTAAACATTAATAACAACATTATTCATACTTTCAATAAGACTCTATAGCATTGTTATAAATGAAAAGTAGATGTTTGTGGAATTCTTGCATATAGTACTTCACAGTTTATATCCATAATGTTTCGTTGTTCTTGTTTTTTTTTACCAAATAAAGAACTTTTTTTTTCTGTGGGTGAACCTCTGCATGATCACGGGCATATATTTGCATGGTCCTCCCCCTTTTAACGGTCCATTTTTCATGACCCCTCCCTTTTCTGCCTCAAAAAGTTGTGGCCCTCCCTCTGTTTCCACCCCCCTACCCCCTGCTAATTTCTGACAAGTCCCTTACAAAAACTTCGATTACCGTGCCGCATCCGCCAAGAACTCATGGTTGCACGCTGCACGTTTGCCATTTTTTAATTTATTGCAATGAAAGTGCACACACAAAAAACCAGAAGGTAGTGTTCAAGAACATGTTGGCAAATCTAAAGATGGGCAAATTCTCAGTGATACTGACCGTTCAGTTGTCTAATTATACAGCACCGGAAAAAACAGGTAAATCCAGCTTAGCTATAGCTCGGCTTAAAACCACTCTGTGATAAAAAGAGTTGATGAAAATCCGCTTAAAACTTCATAGACAAAAAAGGAAACAAAAAATACAGGAAGAAAAAAATTACAGGAAAAACAGTTTTCGCAACACCCATTTCCGGGTGTTACGAAAACTAAGACCTAAGACCTAAAACCTCATTTACACGCGCTAAAAAAATCGGCACGGCACGCCAAATTTTTGGCACCGTGCTGAAGATTTTAAGGCACGGCACTCCCAATTTTAGACGTGTGCGAGTAAACGTATCGGTCCCACATGTAATGTGGCACCAGTGCTCAAAATTTTAGGGGTGCCGAGACTACCTCCCGGAGGTAGTCTCGGCAGGGGTAAACGAGGCACGGTGTCAGAAATTTGGCGTGCCCTGCCGATTTTTTTAGCGCTTGTAAATGGGGTTTAAGACTCGTCTTAGTTTTCGAGATTACGAAAACTAAGACCCCCTAAAATCAAATCCATCGAAATATGAAGTCAAGTTGTAATTGAAATAGGCCTAATCTGTCAAAATATCTTCTGTCCCATTCTTTCCACCGAGTTTTAGGTCAAATTTAACGGTAAAACAAAGACCCCTCTTAGCTTTCGTTATTACGAAAACTAAGACCACCTAAAAAAAACAATCCGTAATATATATATGAAGCCAAATTATGACCGTTCAAAGAATATAATCCGTAAAACAACCAAAAACTACCATCCGCGTGCTGACGATCTGCTTCCTCTAATGATTTGCAGAAAACAGAACATGAAAGCCATTACCTGTGTATAATTGTACACTGAAAATATGCCTACCCCGCCGACTAGTCTCTAATTCTAGTTGTTTCGTCCGCCTTTTGTATGCCTGATATGTCCCCCGCCTGATATGTCTGCGTCGCCTGCAAATTTTTAGAAGACGCGGATCGTCAGCACGCGGATGATAGTTTTTGGTTGTTCTACGGCTTATAGTTTTTGAATGGTCGTAATTCGACTTCATATATACATTACGGATTGGTTTTTAAGGGGGTCTTAGTTTTCGTAATAACGAAAACTAAAAGGGGTCTTTGTTTTCGAAATTACGAAAACTAAGACCCCTAAATTTACCGTTAAATTTGACCTAAATCTCGGAGGAAAAAAGCGGAAAGAAGATAATTTGACAGATTAGACCTATTTCGATTACAATTTGACTTCATATTTAGACGGATTTGATTTTAGGGTTCGTAATCTCGAAAACTGAGACGCGTCTTAGGTCTTTTCGTAACACCCAACAGGAAATAGTAGAAACAGAGACAAAACAGATCAACATAACCTCACTGATAGTAGTCTTGAAAACACATAGAGATACGGCACATTTGTTTTCTAAAGTGGCCTCCGCAAAATAGAAACGGCAACTCAAATTTAGTGCGTTTCGATATGAATACTACCTAAATTATTTTTGACTGCCCAAACGGTGAATCCTCCGCGATTTCCTTTGCATGTGCCAAATGAAAGCATCGGTGGTAAACATTCGATTAATATCCAGATATTCTGCAGGAAGTTACGCTTTCGCTGTCAAAGGATTTTGTGTATTATTTTCGGCGTTTAAGATCAGGTCAGGTACACAGTTTTCATAGCTGCATTGAGCTGTCTACGCTCTGTACAAACAAATCTCACACTTACCTGCCCCTCCCCCAAATCGTTTGTAATGTCCCAGATTCTGGGAGACACGTGACCAGAGTTTTCCAGGATCTCTCTCTCTCTCTCGCTGCGTAGGGCGGGTAGGAGAGAACCCTGGGAACGAGGTTGGAAAGAAAACGACGACTTCATTTCCGCCTTATGAAAAAGGCAAATCATGCTGTTGCTCGCCCGTCAAAGCACAGGTCTACAAATGGATTCCAAAGACTTTTTACGGAAAGAATTCTTGACCACTGATGTTAAGAAAACTTCCGAGAGGAGGCTCTCAACGTGCTTACTTAAAAACATTTACAACAGCTTGAAATCTTATTTTGTTATCACATTTTTGAAGTCTTTGTAACAATTGCGCGTTGGATTTGGCACCAAGATGAACACTGCACCTGCAAAGGTACCCCTTTTGTATACCTACTAACCTACGTGACAAATGGTACTGAACCAGCGAGTATTCTTGTCTTTTTAACATTCATAAAATGCGTCTGTAGATTTCCCTAACCTTTCGTATACGCAACCTTCGAAATATTAATGATATTTATGGGGAAAGAGCGATTGTTTTGTTACCCTACAAATATTAATGTGAAAGGATTTAAGTAAAAAATCGGCAAACCTCACCCCTGAAGAAGTGTGATCCTTTTTTCCTATTCGAAGATTAATGAAAAAAGTCGTTTTTCCCGTGCAAATCCTTATGTTTCGAAGGCTACGCAACATCATTACTGACGCTTATACTTTAAGCTTGGACTACCTGTCGACGAACAATAACGAGGTACAAACCATCTATACTCTTTTACCCACGATAACCCAAAACTTAAGAATCTCTTTGGATGCCAGACAAAAGACAAATCTAGGCAAGTCGGCTAGTTACGTTAACAAATTTATTGATCACAGTTATTATTATTTAATAATAACTAAACCTTCTCTAATTACAGTTGCCACTAATGTCTCACTATCACACTCGTACTCGCGATAAAGAGTCTTGTTTCATTTTTAAAAAGAGAAAAGATTATTAATAACTTATTTTAAAAGGTTGTATAGTACTTTCTAAAATTTTCTCTAATTCAAAATGTATCTCAATTTTGTAGCACGAACATTACGAACTCGGGCTATAGCTAATGACAACTACAGCTGTTTTACCTGGTTTAAGATCCAGGATGAAATACAATAAACGTTGGAGGTACAGAATGTAAATATTTCAGTTTAAAGGTACTCTTTAAAACACCTCTGTGCTGGACAGTTAGGCATTCAAAGGCAGCTTCCAAAACATGTGGTCAGACTCAATCAGCCTCATTTAAGGCTCCAAACGTCCAAGGCGTTTTCTGTTGTTGTTAGGAGATCATGTCCTACCACAGTTGAGAATTTCGTCGGACAAGGGGCAATTTTTAGTCAGACATTGTCCATTGTTATTCGCAGCTATAATAGCTGAACTATTTAACTACTGAATAACTCAATACTAAGATTTTTTTAATCATAATTATTCTTGTTTGGCCTCTTCATCTTGTTCTTGTTTCTCTTGCTTTTCTTCTTCACTGTCTTTTTGTCCCTCGATGAAAAACACTGGCCCTCCCTCATAAATATCCTGCAAGAATCTCCAAGTCTCGACAGATAAATGTCCGTAGTCTGAATCTAAAAAAGACATGGATACAATTAGCATATAAGCTCATATACTCGCTACTTTTGTGACGTTCCTGGCGCTTTAGCGGCCACGCCGCACCAGTTCTTGTCCACCCACTCTCTTCTCTGCTCTTTGTGTTGTAGGGAGGCTAGGGAGGAAAAGAAAGCGCGCGGGGCACGATGGGAAGGGGACAGAGAGAAGAGGGGCTCCCGCCTTTTCCCTCTTCCCATCGTCCCCCCGCGCGCTTTCTGTTTTCCCATTAGGGACACCCAGCGGGAGCCTCTGCGGAGGAGAGAGATCCACCCAGGCGTCTGAAAACCGACAAAAACAGTAGAGAGATGCACAAGCCTGTCCCAAGTGTACAGAGAGTAGAGGAAGAATGGAGCAAAAAGATAAAGAACGAAAGAAAAAAAGAGAAAAGAAAGAAATAAAGAAATGGAAAGTTTGGAAGAAGGTGGGAAGGATCCTGTGAGAGGCGGTGAGGTAACTTGTACTTTTTTAAAGAACAACTGTAGCCAGGTGTAAATAGTCAGTACTAATTATTCCGCGCATAATTTTATCGGTAAATATTTGGAAAAATTTTGCAATATACTTACTAGCTCTCAGTACTTTCGTGTTGCCTTTCACAAATAAAATGTTGCTGTTGTCGATGGGCCCTGGAGGATCTAAAGTAATATATATGTATTAAATAAAGTTTTTCTAGTATCACCGTACTGGAGTGCAATGAAGTTCCCACAACAATAGCGAGCTTAAGCAACAAGGACAGCGACGGCTACGAAAACGTCACTTAAAAAGTGAATTCGCGCTGCTTCAAATTCCATCTCGTTTAAATCGTCAAATGCTGGCACCTTTTTTTTAGAGTTGAATTCTAAAGGACTGTATCAAAGTTCAGGAAAAGAAAAAGAAAGTTATTGTTTTGTGTTCCCGTCCTCAACAAAACATGAAATTAGGCACTTTTGCGTTGTAGTCGTCCAACGACGGCAAAGAAATGTACAAATCAAAGAAAGACTATCGTCAACTCGTGGGTACGTTGTTTATAATGGTAATTGAACTGAGTGGAGTGCAATTTGGTCTGAAATCATACGCGTGATTTCAAAATCGAACGAGCGCGCAGCGCGAGTTCGATTTGAAATCACAAGTATGATTTCAGACCAAAATTGCACGACACGAAGTTCAATTACCACTTTATTACATCCATTTTGAAATCACAGAATTTAGTCAGTATTAATATTTTATTGATCGAGTAGCCGGTTTGTTAAAAAGCCGAAACAAAAAGGCTTTTACATCTCATTTTGTATTCGAAACAGAAATGATGCGATATAGAACAAAAATGGTGCGATTTAAAACAGAAATGATGCGATTTAGAACATGAATGACGCGATTTGGAACAGATGCGATTTAGAGCAAAAAATGGTGCGATTTAGGAATAAATCACACCGCTGAGAGCCAATGAGATTGCACGGATAGCCAGTGATTTCAAAGTGGATGTAGAAAATAATCAATTAGTTATCACCTCTGGTTTTCCCACAGTGAATTTTAGAAAATGATAGAAATTCAGATTATAAATATACTATCCTTGTTCTGGAAACACAATACTTTTCTTGCTGTTTATTGCAATTTATTAACAGTTATTTAGGTATATATTTAAAAACAAAAAACAAAAAAAAAACAGCAAAACAAATAAGCAAACAAAACAAAAAGAAAAAGAAAAAAAAGGAAGAAGGGAAAAAGTAGGTCGTTAGCAGAATTTGAACCCAGTACTTTCCAGCTGACCCGACCTCACATAGCCTTAACCCAAGCCTTGACACATAGCCACTACGCCATTGAGGATGATCACATGGTTTGGTGAAAAGTTTCAAAATTTACTGTAGTTTGCGAAACGAAATGGAGCGAAACGAAATGAAACGAAACGAAATGGAACGAAACGAAATGAAAATCTGTTCAGTTTACGAAATGAAAATCTGTAGTTGTAGGAAAAATGGGGGACTACTCGTAGTCTATTCTCGTTGCGTCTACTCGAATATTCTAAACAGAAAATTGCCCCAAAAGAGCTATTTCGCCCAGAAAAATTTTACTTAAGCTCAGGCGCTCAAGTTAAGCCCTGTCGGTCGGGGTTACCTACTGGATGGGTGACCCACCGCGAATATCGTCTTAAAGGTCCATACTTTGTTCTTTCTTTTCTTCTTCTTCTTTTTTGCGTATTATGTGGTATTATTGTTAACAGTGTATTGAAAAGCAGATTTAGCATTATTTCTGCGTCCGGATTTAGAAAAGGAAAAAAACAAAGAACAAATATGGCCCGGTGCAGTTTGCCCGATATTATTCTTCGGGCCGTAATACAGAGCTGGAACTTTGCGGGGAAACCAAGAAACTAAGAAATCTGGGTTTTCGACAGTGTAAAACGATCATAATGCCTCTGATTCCAATCTCCTATTCCTCTGTCTCTTGTTGTCGGCGTTGCAATCGCTGTGCTAAGCGATGTTCCTTCTGCTCCGCGGTTTCTTGTTGACGACTCTTCTCCTTCGTTGTTCACGCTGAATTTGAAGTCGGCATTCTCCAGAGGATTTTCATTTCGCAAACTACAGATTTTCATCTCGCAAACTACAGATTCTCATTTCGCAAACTACAGATTTCCATTCGCAAACTACAGATTTTCATTTCGTTTCGTTCCATTTCGTTTCGTTTCATTTCGTTTCGCTCCATTTCGTTTCGCAAACTACAGTAAGCCCAAATTTAGTGCCTTTTCCATAGAACTTCCGCCGGCAAACGATTGAGCCATACTTAACCGATTGAAAAAACGACTCGAAGCAATCGGATGAAATTAAGGCTAATTGAAACCAGGCTACTGACAGTAAAAAACAATGTAAACACATTTCATGGCAATGAAACTGACATATGGGATACAAAGCCGACACAACTCGTCCGCGAAGTAGGACTTAAAACATAAGCTTATGTTTTCTTATCTCGATTTCCGCTGTTATTTTAAAGCTAATACTCAAAATCACATCCATTTCCCCCCGTGATCTTGGGGAGTCCTTATAAAGAAGAAGAAGAAGAAGAAGAAGAAGTGCCTTTATTTACCATACATTCATTCATACACATAACCTACTACATTACTACAAGGTAGGAGATCAAGCCAGCGTCGAAGTTGAAGGAGTCAAAGAGCAAATGCTCATCTTCTCGTCAAGTTTAACGCCTGGACGAGTCAAAGGCTCTTGAATCGTACTAATCTGACAGATTCCTGCGTGTCTTAAACTTGGTAAGACCTCTATCCTCTAACCGTGCTGTAGCGCACGATGCACGCTCTCAGCGAGGAATTTGATGCCACCGAACTTGGGCGAGCGCGTGGTTCTTTGGAAACGATAGATCTTCTTGCTCTCGAGTTCGGACCCGATTAATTACGAAGTGCATCTACTACGAGTGAGCGAGTGACTCATTTGCATATCTCAGTCCCTGCAATAACTCGTGGTACGCTCGCGCGTACCCACGAGTTAAAAAGCGAGATGCACGAGCAAAGATGTTGTTGTTTTTTTGCCGTTCACGTTCCCCTCGCCGTCGTAGTTGCTTAAGCTCCCTAATATCTGACCATAATTGTGCTCATAAATATGTGTCCAGCACATCACATACATAAAACATAGCATTCACCCTGGTCAGGGAAGTTTTCGTTTCTTCTTTTTCTTTGTCAAGCTGTAGCCCAATATAACTATAAAAAGATGAATTTCTACCTTCTACGAAAAAAATGTCAACTAACACAAGGTGTCAAAACCGTCACGGTTGGATACATCACGTTTCACTTCTCACGGTCCTTACTCTAAAGAACTGTCAAAATTATTTACAAAAATGCTGAAACAAAAGAGTTATCTGGCGAAATATGTTGTTTATCAATATCAAGCTTGACGCTTTCCCATCGATTTGGTTCCCTTCTGTGCCAGGGCGTACTGTACTTTAAGACAGTTTTCTGCAAGAGTGTCTAGCTTTATTTTAAGATCGGTCGTCACCGACATGAACTCTAAATTAATGTTACTCCCGAGAGAATCTCTCTTTCAGTTAGCAATTCGCCAGGCGGTGTGCGCACTACGATCGCTAAGCATCATGGGCGGTATTCAAAATTTGATCATTTGTGTCAAGATGGCGTGCAGTGAACATCTCGACTGCGGAGTGAATATTCGTTAATTACGATGTAGATACATACGATTTTGCTTTGAATCTCTTCTGGAAGCTCTTGAAAAAGAAATTCTGTCCAATTCTCAGGGAAAAAACAGTCTCATTCCGTTGATAAGTGTATTCTGGTGTATTTTGTTCGTAATCACTCGCATCCTGTTTGCAACTGACGGAGAAAAGTCGGTACAGAAACGCTTTGTTCAATACTTCAGTCATGAAAAGTACTGGAGGTAAGACCCGCGGTGCGCCGAAAATTTTGAATTCATCGTGAAATCAGTGCAACTAGTGCTAAGAGGTACTGATATGCATAGCTGTGATATACTCATAAAATACTAGGAGCTTCTTCAGAATACCCGGCCACGGTATTTAAACACAGTGAGCTTATTTTGTTTTGTCATTCAGCATTGCAAGATGTTCACTTGCTAGCTGTAATAAGAGAATCGAAGTTGAGGGGGTCAGCTTTTCAAGGACTTGTTTCTCTGTTGGCACCAAGTCTGCAATTCGTTTTGCTTAACATTGTATTTATCATCACCTGAAGACAAGTAAATAAAGTAGAGAGTATTTGTGTACAGTGAGCTTGTGTCCTGTTTATAGATAATATTAATATTGAGCATCTTTATTTGCCCATATATTTTCTATTGGTATGAGTCATAGAATGTCTTATAACTGGATTGAAACTGAAAATGGCATATTTGTGATTACAAAGCCTGATGCAGTCAATAGATTTTAAAAGCTTCAGCCACTTTTTGTTTAATGATTGTGTGAGTATGTACAAACACATGTTATCACATATTTTTTTGGATTATAAAAACTCTTCAAAATGTAAAACTCATACATGTTTACAAATCTCCTGTAATCAGGGCTGGAGCAACATAGCTTGAGACCCCTTTCCTTTCTCCTCACCCCAATTTTATAATTGAAATATGGTGTCATAGGTGTCATCATACTGACACAGTCAACTCTGTATACAGACACTGAGGGGACCGCAGAAATTCTCCATCTTAATTTAGAGAAAATTTAGGGAATTTTTTCCAGGGAACAAAGCAAGCTGTCTGTAATGATGAGCAAGGCTGTGTTTTAAGGAACATTGAAAGGAGCCCAGTTCTCTGAACCTGTAAAATCTAGGCTGCCCAGCATATGATTTGTATGAAAAGTCTGAGATTTTCTAGTCACCCAAAAGCAAAAGTTAGGTGCCAGGGGCCACAGGGCTCTGCTAGAGCACAGCCTTGATCAGGTGTCTGTAGGAAGCGGTTGTCCGTAAAGAGGGCTTTTGGGTTACCAGTTATTGCAGAGGTGGATCCTAGTAGTACAGTAAAACCCCCTGACTTAGAACCTGAATTTTAAGAACATGTTAGGCTAAAATATGCCAGATGAGCCCCCTCTATATAAAAACCTGTTTAGCCTAAAATTTGAAACAGGTTCTTATTTTTGAAATCTATGAAAAAATTCTGTACACTTGAGCAGAGATAAATCAACATTTAGAATCTCCTTTGGAGACAAAGCTGTCTTATCACTCCAACTGCAATGTAAATGCCAATGTTTAAATTTAAATACATTCCTCTTTTTATGTCCATTCTCACATAACTTCTAATTTGGTATGCAGACTTTGTATGAGGAATAAGGTGAAACACAAATACTCTTAGCTACAATTTCTCTTCACAAAATATGAACCCATTTAAAAACCTAAATAGCCTAAACTTGTGTTAACTACTATTTATATAAGAATCTGTTTAGGCTTACTTAGTTAATTCAGGTTCTTAGTCTCACGATTTTACTGCCCCTTTGTTCCACTTTTTCTATTTCCTTTCCCTGTCACCATTTTTTCAGCCTTGGTCCCAATATCAAAAGTACATTCAATGATCAAGCAATTTATATTTTAACTAAAGCCACCAAAATATGCAAATTGCTTGATATGTATTAAACAGTGTAAATGCGTAAACAGATTGAACGACATTACTTACCCTGTGGGGCAGGCATTTCAAAGAAAAGGGAAAGTGGGTCTTGGTGCAAGAGAAATGTGAGGGAAGGAGGGAGGGAAATACCTGCCATACAGGAGACTAATTGTTTTTTGCATTTTAAACATCAACCCGGTGAATTTTGAAATCACTCCCTCCTTCCTCGTGCACTCTTCGCATTTCTCTTGTGCCACAGACCCCTTTCGCTTTCCTTTTAAATGCCTGGTACAGGGGCAAATCACCACTGAATAAAACAGGGACTAGGCAAGAAACTGACGAAGTCATACCATCTACACAACAACACACACCAATCTTGGAAGTAGATTATGATTTTCTTTTCTCAAGAGTGATGTCCATTTTTCTCCGAATAAAAGTAAAGTGCAAGCTTAGTGGATGTTATGAAACTCTTCTTCTACACTGCACTATTCTTGCAATTCTCCCAAAAACCATTTTTCATAAAGGATGGCTGGTTTCAAAATGCACAGGGCTTAACTGTATAATCAAACTTATCATTTAATTTAATACCTGTAATTCTTATCCTACTGATTTTATACCTGCATAAAGGGAATCACATGTATGACTGCAATTTTATTATGCTTTTTTTAGTCCTATTACAAAAACAGACATTCCCACATCAGAGTACTCATCAGCCAATTTATATACCGATTTCGAACATTTTATGCTCACCTAATGCTATTGTTTGGAGGAACCACTCGCCGCTGCTCCGCTATTTTGTGATCAGCTTGTGGTTACAACAGTAACACTTCCAGTAACATGTCACATTGGTCTTCGCGAGGCTTTATTTTCCCATGAAAACATGCCGGTTTCAATTCGGAAAAAGTATCACAAAACGTGGGGCGCGTTGGGGAGCGATAAAAAATTAGCATAGAACAAGGTTTGTAAAAACACTTACAACTATCTTCTACTTTCGACGGGCAATATAATGGAAATTATAGCTTCTTAAAAACCGGGTTCAAATTTCATGCTCTTACAGGAGGAATCTTCGGGCACCACGTTTTGGATTGAAATGANATGCCTGGTACAGGGGCAAATCACCACTGAATAAAACAGGGACTAGGCAAGAAACTGACGAAGTCATACCATCTACACAACAACACACACCAATCTTGGAAGTAGATTATGATTTTCTTTTCTCAAGAGTGATGTCCATTTTTCTCCGAATAAAAGTAAAGTGCAAGCTTAGTGGATGTTATGAAACTCTTCTTCTACACTGCACTATTCTTGCAATTCTCCCAAAAACCATTTTTCATAAAGGATGGCTGGTTTCAAAATGCACAGGGCTTAACTGTATAATCAAACTTATCATTTAATTTAATACCTGTAATTCTTATCCTACTGATTTTATACCTGCATAAAGGGAATCACATGTATGACTGCAATTTTATTATGCTTTTTTTAGTCCTATTACAAAAACAGACATTCCCACATCAGAGTACTCATCAGCCAATTTATATACCGATTTCGAACATTTTATGCTCACCTAATGCTATTGTTTGGAGGAACCACTCGCCGCTGCTCCGCTATTTTGTGATCAGCTTGTGGTTACAACAGTAACACTTCCAGTAACATGTCACATTGGTCTTCGCGAGGCTTTATTTTCCCATGAAAACATGCCGGTTTCAATTCGGAAAAAGTATCACAAAACGTGGGGCGCGTTGGGGAGCGATAAAAAATTAGCATAGAACAAGGTTTGTAAAAACACTTACAACTATCTTCTACTTTCGACGGGCAATATAATGGAAATTATAGCTTCTTAAAAACCGGGTTCAAATTTCATGCTCTTACAGGAGGAATCTTCGGGCACCACGTTTTGGATTGAAATGAAGAATATTGATTTGTTTTTCTTCACAGAAAAAATCTAAACATATATTAGCTTATGAAATCGAGAAAAACGATCTAAGGAAAGAACTGTATCTATTGAAAAATAAAGCATATAACCTGCGCAATTTCTCGACATTCGCCGCCATCTTGAAAATTTTGAATCCACAATGCATCGCAATCGTAGTGCGCACACCACCTGGCAATTCGCCACTTTAAAAAACGACGAGGAAACTGGGCCGAGTTAATCTTCACAAAGACATCTGGGATCGTTACTAGTGACCTGTCGGTCATCTATTGGCCAATTTTTGTCCCTGTCCCCAGTTACAGTCCCAGACGTCTTTGTGATAGAAAAAGCTAACTCGGCCCAGTTTCCCTCTCGTTTCTAAGGTGGCGGATGACATGACGGTGAGGCCGGCCTACCATCTTCTTGTCCTTTGACAAACATCTCCCACTGTTTAAACCATCGCATGCTGATGCAGTACATGTCTGCATTGTCAATGGCTGGGTGGTCATGGTTAAGCTGATGAGAAAACACAAATACACAACATTAGCCCGTGATGCTAGATCTATCGAGGGCTGGGGACTGAAATCACGTGACAAAACTCGATCAACTCAGAAAGGTGCCGCGATCGCATTGAAATCTTCCGCGTTATAAGCTATCTTTTTTTCAATCTAAGAGAAACCTTTTTAAATGAAAGATATATTTGCAAATTATGCGGTTTTCCCATGCGCATCGACAAGAGGCTACATCAAGGAATTAAAACGTTTTCAAGAATATTTCAGACTGGGAGAGCGCCCTCTTACCGAAAAACGAAATTATTAATTAAGGCTGTATTAAATATTTAAACGAACCCTTTTAAATGTTTCCATTTCCCACTGTCGTCTTCTTTCAAGGTCATCAAGAGCTTTCTAACAGAGAAAACAAATCAAAATATCAAAAAGTCTGAAGAGCTGCTTTCTGTAATACTCATCGAGATTAAGCACTTCCTGCACCTTACCGTTACGGGCGGCCAGCTTGCTTTCAGATGTATCCAGGGGGTGGGTCCCGGCGTTTGTGGCCCAAACGGTCTCCCGCCCCCTTAGTAGATTTGATACTCATCCCCAGGCTAGACTCGGGGCATTTGAAACCAAGATGGCCGCCCTTAAGGGTAGGTGCTCAATCGCGGCGATCTTACCGAAATAAACGGGAATGTGAATAGTCCAGAAGATGAAAGAATTTTGTGTGCGGCTGGTAGTGTATTGCCACCGCCACCATGAACAGCCCGCTAACAAGTTTGTATTAAGAGAACCAAAAGATGACAGACAAAATTCTGGACGGCCTGCAAAGTCTTTGCTTCGTGTTCTAATGGAAGACGCGTAGCTCGAGTCTCGGGAAAAGCTTACAAGCCTGCTGACTGATCAAAAAGTGTGACGCGTCAGGCACAGGGCCTGTCTTAAAAGCAGAGGTTTCGAGTCGGTGGAAGCCGGATGATCACGGCCAGGGTTGAAATCTAAGGTCAAGCTGCATAAAAACCAAGGAAGGCCGTACAGCCTAGGTCTGACGTTCAGTCTGGCCAAACTCTATACTTTCAAACCAAACTACAGCAGTTAAGTTTGATTCTAGATTGACGCTGTATTTCAAGCATCTTGCTCCAGGGCATTATTCATTATTCTATTCGACAGCTTAAGAGAGAACATGAACTTTGAAATTTTTATACCTTGCAATGTGCACACATGCTCAAAGTTGTAGCCGAAGGACCTCCTCCAAACC
>CALNXI010003699.1:0-25000 GCA_942486025.1 Porites evermanni
AAAAAAAAACAGACAGTAAAGCTTAGTTGTAGCTTTTTCTCTAGAAAGTTAGCCCTCTCCAGACGGCAAAATGATAAAGCGTCTAACATCTGATAACTTGTTTCGGCCGCTACGCCATCAAAACCGTATTCATAGAATGTCGACTGCTATCGGTTTTCCCCGCCAAACTGGCCATGGTTCTCGCGCGCGCCACGAAGTATTGAGACAATTTCGTCATCTAAGCCCTCGTCTAAAGAGTCTAAAGCTCCCTATACTTGGAGAAGACCAGCACAGTAGCTCAACGAAGAGACCGACGAGAGGGAAGCAGAGAAAGAGCATCCCCTGCTTTCATACATTGTATACGCGCTACCCACGTTAGTATTTTAACGCGACGATTAGTAGGAGACGGGGTGTGGATGAGTGAGCTGTAAAGCAGATTTTAACTGACTTTCGAAAAACCAAACCAACACCAGTGTGAATACCTTACGTTAACCATCTGCAGCTACAAGGGGTATAAACGCAAGCTGGATCAAGCGTGGGAAGATACCTGTGAACAAGTTACAATTTGTTTTGGTTTTTCTTCTAATTGGGTGTAAAAGTGAATTACTTTGCCCAATTAAAGTAGACGCAGGTAATCAAATGAACCAAACACAAGTAGACCTGGAGGCGACCTCGCTCTCAGTCTCTCCTCGTCGCTCCGGGGACGGGTAGCAGAAAGCCTTGGGAACGGGCTTGACATGAAAGTAGCCTAGGCTTCGTGAAGTAGTTATTATGATTTTGATTCTATATCTTTCTTTACAGATGTATTTTAACTGTACATAATGTGGATACTTTTGTTACGTATAAAGTTTACAACTTGTAAAACTGTCTTTTAAAACGTTTTTTATTCTTAATATTTTGCATTTCGTTTTCGTAATTATAAGTTGTTACATTACATGCGCTTTGTATTGGTTGCATTTGTATTTAAAGTATTCGCCACCGTTAGTAAATAGCTACATTAAAAAATAGCTGGGAACGAAAATGTATTGCCTACACGATACCTTAGTGTTCCAGGTTATTGTGAACAATCGAAAACGGTGTGTTTGTTGTTGACGTTGTGATTTTGATGCGTGAACGAATTCGAGAACTGATATTTTTTTGCTCATGGGCGGGGCCTAAATGCATTTTTTGAAGAACGAGTTTGCACATGGTGTACTGACAAAGACGGGCTAAAAGTTAATTTAGATTCAGTCTGCAATAGGCAGTGTCGCTTTTGTTGTTAGCCCATATCCACTTGGCTGCCGTTGCGATACCATTTATTGTATTCCAAGGATTGTCGCCATGGTTTACAATAACGTTTGCAGAATGCCAGCCCTGGTCATCAAAATCCGGGGAATTCCATCCGGGATACAGAACGCTGCTGCATTTCCAGGATTCATCAGTTACCAGCCCGTTGCTCATGGCGCCGAGTATTCCAAAATTTCTTCCCACGTCTTTCCCAGCTACCGAAAGAACTCGTGTGTTTCGTGGTACTAAGTAGGTGGTGGGGTCTCCCCAGTTACTGTCCTTTCCGAGGCTTTGACCATCACCAAAGATTTCCATTGAATTGCCACAAGTAAATGTTGCATTGAACTCTAAAAAGAAGAACAAATGTTTTGTTGTTCAGCGCAGTTGTAATGACAGCATTGTATAATACATGAGTAGGAGTGTTTTCTTAGATCTTAAAACAAGCCGCAGGCAAATATCTTTCATTTCTGACAATATATAATGTTTAGCCAATGCCACTTCCCTTTAATAGTTGTTTATTGATGTCTTTGAAATTCATACTATAGTCTGTCGTACAAATCATGCAAATACCAAGGTCTGACAATTTCATGTCAAGGTCATGTTAGGGTTCATGAGCTCAAAGCATGCAGGATCAAAATTGCGACTGTGTTTTTACTTTTTTGTGTCAGTAAAACGAAACCAAAACCCGGGAAATGTTTTTTCATTTTAAAATATTGCACTGCTTGCATATAAAACTGAAGTTTTACCAAACTTAAGATAGCGACAAGGATGGACGTAATAATGACGTCACTCTGCTCCAGGATCGTCACAGTTATCATCAGGTTAAAAAGTTCGCCGCCATCGTAGAGAATGATGCGCATTAGAGTTGCGCAGTGTAAAACAGAGGAATGACTGGAGTTGTGCTCTAAAATATTCTAAAATGTAGAGAACAAAGGAAACGAACAAGGGAGCGGATGGCTTGCAGCTGCTTGTACGTCTGAGGGTAACTATCGGCAACTAAAACCGCCAAAACAGTTCCGATTGGCGTGAAAAATTAAAATCCGTTGAACCTGCGTTCCTACATGACTACGAGCGTTAACTTACCCGGTTTGTACTAGTTTTCCCCCTTTTCCCCATTGATCGGTAGGTTAGTGGGGTGAGGTAAAGCTTCTCCTCCTTGTTCAAAACAGCAGGAAGCTCCATTATAGCATCTGGTCATCAAACAGCCCTGAAAATGTCAGCAACACGTTACCTCTTCCTTCCTTATTACCTCTTCACGACTTAAACTGTGAAAGGCTTGCACCCAGGAGTCATTTCAAAAGTAGGTTGAGTGTGATCGTCCGGGTGAACGAAGTCCTGAATAGGACTGTTGTTGTTGACAGTGACTGACGTTTCGACAACCTGTGCGGTAGTCATCTTCAGAGTCAAAGTGAGTTGTATCACGTCAAGTCACGATTGTTAGCCGTCGACAGCCACATTGAAATAAGCACTCGGACAGACTGATTGCTCTGTTTTTCCGTTTGCCGTAGCTCTAGTCTGTTGCTGCTGCTTCTGTAATTGAGTCACATATTGTTCCCTTTTTTGTGCAGCAAATTCAATACACAATGAGAAAATTGTCGAAAACGTCGTTCAAGAAAAGGCGATGTTGATTGGTTGGGTCTTTTCTGGACAAGCACCCAGAGAGATTCCTATTTGAATATTAAGGTTCTCAGACGAAAAAATTCTGTCTTTCTTTTGAGTTATTTCACTTCACGATTGTGCCCGTTACGGCAAAAGGAAGAAGGCAAAAAAGAAAAGTTAACATTGTTAAATCTTTACTGATTTCAATTGAATTTGCTATTTAAAACGGTAAATCAGTAGTAAAAGAGATTTAAACGGGGTCATTAATTCTACCTATTATTTCTAAGAGAACTTCTCTGTTTTACCTTGAGCACCAGTGCAAAAGTACTGCCTGCTTTATCAGTGAGCTGGGTCTCGTCATCAAATGGAGAGAATTCGTGCCTGTTCAATTCACAATTTCCTTTACTAGGCTTTCCAAAGGACTCTTGAAAGTTTGTAGAGGTACACCATGAGTGCTTCAAACATGTGTGACTACATGACAGGAGGCTGGGCGAATCAATTGTCCTGACTGTTTTGCCTTCTAAGCGCTTATTGTTCCTACTTATGAAGTAGGCAGATCTATTGTTTCCCGCTTCGGCTGCGAAAGCGACAGTACCAAGTACGCAGCACAGACCGATTGACCATGAAATCATCTTTGGACACTTCTAGCTTTCAGCGTGACATTCGTCTGACGAATATTCTGAACGATTTGGACACTTGCCGAATAAATTAAACTGGTAGATCTTGATAGGCAAGTTATAATTCCTCCAATCTTTAGAGCCGCTACTTGCCTAGTGGTGCTAATAAATAAATAGAGACGCTTATCTTGCTGTATTACCTAATGCGAGCTTGTATACAATACAGTTTAATAGTCTCCCCCAGCCCCAAGTCGACTTTCCTGCTAGCAGAGTTGCCTCGATCTTTCCTATACAAATCGACCATCTCCAAAACTGAAATAATAATTATTATGAAATAAAATAACAAGGAGCTTGTATACAATACAGTTAGTCTCCCCCGGCCCCAAGTCGACTTTCCTATACCAGCAGAGTTGCTTCGATCTTTCCTATACAAATCGACCATCTCCAAAACCGAAATAATAATAATAATGAAATAAAATAACAAGGAGCAAAATGATTTTAATCAAATTAAATCAATGGTAGGACAAAGTAAACTCCAATTTTTCAAAACAAACAAAAAGGGGAACTATCATTGTCCGAATTGTGACTTTTTCACAAAATGCCAAACTGATAACCGCCGATAAAAGATAATGAGACAAGTTCCTTTCGGCCGCCGAGGCAGGATAAAGGGAACTGATTTTTAGCGGTAATAAATATGGCATCTGATTTTTGAAAATCCGGCTCTATCAAAACATAAAGATCTTGTTAAAATTCGGCGTTTAAAAAAAAGTTGATATGTAGTACCTACTGGCGTGAATGAAAGAATATCCTTTATTTAAACACAATCAGTATTAAAGCAGCAGAACTTCTTGATGTGTCGTGATATAGGACACAAGCTTTGCTACAGTCTTAAAATATTCTTAGATCACGCTTCCTTGGTGAGAAAAGGCTTAAAATTTCAGTTTGAAAACACAAAAACAGAAACAAAACAAAACAGCCTAAAGCTATTTAACATAAATTGCTTAAACAATGCACAAATTATAGCTGGTATTTAGTACCCCAATAGGATGTGCAGTAATGGACAGATAGATAAATCGTTTATTGTATAAATACTTTGCAGTCGTAAAACAGAATTGCTTATTTTACAAATAATATTAGTTAAAATATAAAACTAATTACAATCATATGAATACAAATACTTGTGCAGTAAAGCTAAAAAATATGTATAAAAATCTTACAATAAAGTCGACTTCTTTGAAACTTTAAGAGCTTTATGCGCAACCCTGGGACAGCATAAACAAAAGAGCGTCTGAAACGTTCCGTATGGGAACGTGGCAAATGATATAACTTTTGACGCCTTAAATTATCGCTGGATTGTTTTCTTGCTGCAGCAGGTGGTATAACTTATGTCCGTTGCGTCTATCATATAGCGTTGGCAGGCCTAGGCTGTCAAGATTCCCGAAATGGCATGGCAGGTGAAATTATGGAAAGCGCTCTTTTTTGAATTCTTTCTATATCCTCATTAAGATAAGCAGGGAGTGCGTGATGGAAAACCGGAGCGCAGTATTCTAGTACAGGTCTGCTTGTTGTACAATAGAAATTCACAATGTCATTAAGGGGAACACGAGCCCTTTTCAAGAGAACAATGAAATACAGGCGCTTATTTGCTTTCTCAACTAATGCAATCTACAATGTGATTGTTCCATTTCAAGTCACTGGATAATATAAACGGTACAAAATTGATTTCTTTATATATATTAGTATAATTGTGATTTACAGTGTAAAATAAACACGTTGACGTAAGTCTTTGTAAATAAAAGTTGGATAAGTGATAACAGCTTCAGAGCACCTGCTTGTAAAGATTCCTTAGAAACTCTACTGATCATTATCGGACAGAATCGTTAGTCAGACGAAGATTTAAAAAAAAGGGTTTAATAATCTCGAAATATTTGCATGGTGAAGGTGTGTTGTAAGGATTGGGAAGGTGTAGAATTGAAGGAAGCCCCTTTTTAGATAACCTTCTATAGCCTGTTCACAGCTCTATTTTCTCTTCAAAGTCCGTCGAGCCCGCGTGATAAAAAGCAAAAACCGCGGGGGAATTATTGACCGCCAGCGCAAGAGGGTAGGGGTGGAGAAAAAAGAAAATAGTTTTCTTTCTCGATCTCCGCGCCCGCTGATGTTGTGAAAAGAACGAAAAGAAAAATAAAACAACATCTGAGTACAGGGTAAACCTTCTCCAGTGGATTTATTTTGCTGTCTGCGTGAATGTCTCATAGCCCTACAATAAAAACAACTGTCAGTGAGACGTCACACTCATAGAGATGACAGGATGATTCGTGTGGATGGCCACGTCGCGTTTTTTTAGTACCCGGGGGAGGGTGGGTGGGGGGAGGGGGGTACTCGGGTTGATTTTTGCTTGGTATGTGCCGCTGGCCTTTCAGAACCCCAGACCCGATCTTTGTCACTTTTGGGTCAATATGTAATTTTCGCGATCCCAACTTACTCACTTTCTATTTGTATGAATCGACCCATTTTTTTGATTGAATGAAGAACACTTTACTTTTCATCTGCAGTACAAACATTCTGGTACGTTTGCTAACCGTAAATATGAAGAACTGTCTAACGCAAGAAAATCCAAACATGTGCAACCCCATTCTAGTGACTCTATTGACTGAAAATGCGATCTCATTTTAGTCAATCCAGTCGTAAAAATGCGACCACATCCAGCAGCACATCTCCATGAGTCTCTTATAAAAAAGTACCCTCTCCGGGGTTTACTGTTTGTGTAAATAAGGATATTTACAGTACTGTGCAAAAGAAATGAGAACGAAGTTTCAGAAGTTCGCCGAATTTCGTCCTTTATTCTTGCGCAAGTTCGCCGAAATTTCGCACGAACAATCAAAATCAATTAAAAAGGTTTAAAACAATGGCTACACCTGTAAATTGTGCTTGTAAAGTTTTATTGAAGGACCCCGCGTGCAATTATTAATTTTTGTGCCAATATGATAAACTGTAAACGACAAATTAAGAAATGTTGTCACGTTGTCTGAAAACTATAACTGTACACTTGTTAATCAACTTGTGAAAGTTTTGTTAGATTGACCCCATGCAGTTTCATCGATAAGAATCGTTTTGAAAAGTTTGTATTTGAACATTTCCTAACATAAAAATTAGTCATCTTCTTACAAACGTAGCTCTTAATCTCTTTAATAAGGAGCATATTTTTAGCCTTACATATTTTAATTATTGGGAGAAAAGTTGTGGAAAAGAAGAGTAACGTTTTATCTAGCAGAGACTATCGCTAAAATACATCGCATAATGCTCATTAAGTTACCTTACAAGACGAAAAAAATTAATAGGCGAACCGACTGAATTCAACCGTAGCGGGATAAGCTCAGTCGGTAGAGCGCTTGAGCCGTGGGTTCGTTTACCGGAGCCGAACCAATACTCAGGGTCTTGTAATAACTGAGAATTTAAGACACTTCTTTTGCCCTGCAAACGGCTAGACATTCGCGTGGCTAGGATGACCATGTCAAATGACCGTCCCGTGAAAATAGCGTCCAAAACTAGTACGTAAGCGCTAAATACATTTACACTCAAATAAAGTGCATCTTGTTTTTGTTTGTTTGTTTGTTTGTTTGTTTGAGGAGGGCGGTAGCACAAGAGCGGTAATCGGACTTTGTGATTACCCTAATGGCACGATTTTGTAGTTTTGTAATTTATCGGCCAATTAGTTGTTCAGACCGTCCCACGCAGGGCAGCAATAGACAAAATGCGGTTCGATAAGAGCTCTGTAAAGCAGAATAGCTGTATCTACATATTTTCGACCTAAGCCTTTTAAGTGCGCCTATACCAGAGGAAATAGTTCTGGCCAACTCATTTACATGTTTGGACCACGACAATGACCAATGTGAATTCCTTGGACTTGTACTTGATCTTCTAAATGAATGTTAAGTGAATGACCAACGTTATTTGCAAGTCTCTAACGTGAGCCTATTAACATTAGCTCGATTTTAGCAATGTTTAGGTTTAACGTATTAACAATTAGCCATTTGTGAAGGTTAGCTAGTTCTCCATTAATTGTACCTTCAAGTTCAGGTAAGCTCCTGTTGCTAGAGATAATAGCTGGTTTCATCAGCGTACATCCGCGGTATGACCGTGGTCAAGCAATTAGGCGAATCATTAATAAATATCAGGAAAAGGAGAGACCCAGTAAGCTTTCTCTGAAATGTCAGGGATGGAGCGAGAATATCGGCTGCTATTTTGAGAAACTTGGGTGCTATATATATAGATTGTCCAAGCCAGTCGCCTTTTTAACTTCTAGCTTTTCGAGTAATTTTTGAACCTCATTAGCACTACAACTGTTTAAAGAGAAGGTCTTGTCAGTTGGGACTGTAAAGTAGTGTCCCGGTTGAGTATCAGCACGAGGTATGCCCCCGGGGTGTGCCTCTTACCAAGTCGTGCATGTCCACTATTTGCGAAATGACAATCAGAGGCCTCAGCCATTTCAGAAGCAGAGCTTTATCTCCTGTTTCGATATCAGCAATAACTTTTTTCTTGGGTTGACGAAAGTTCAGTTCATTGATTAGTTACCATGTTTTACGGGGATCCTTTTTATTAGCAGTGAGATTGTCATTAAAATATTTTCGTTATGCATATTTGTCGGAATTGTTCACTTTAATTCTTGGAAGCTTTAAAATATGCCTAATACGCCCGCTTTCTTTTTCAAGAAGTCTCAGCTCTTTTACGCATTTTCCGTATTAATATATAGATAATACAAGGAGACTTCTTTTTCCAAGTTCTTTTTGCTTTTTAAGGGGCGTGTTTATCTATACAGGCCAATAACTGATTTTTTCCAGAATTCCCACAGGTCGTTAGGATCTGAGAATTGCCTAATGTCGTTCCATGGTCTTTGACAAACGTCTTTAAGAAACTCCGCTGTTTTAGACTTAAGACTTCGTGTGGTGATAATTTTAACACCGCCAGGGTTTGAAAAAATACGTCAGTTGCGAATTAAATATCAGGGATATTAGTTAAACATAAGTCAATAAGAGACTGAGATTTAGCTGTTACTCTCGTTGGCTACGTGATTAGTTGTTTTAAGCGATAGATCGAGAATTGCAGTCAGCAGGATCTGGTTAGTTGGTTTATGTTCATATCGCCTACGAGATGTAGAACTCCAAAATCGATAAGCACGTCAGGCGGGGAATTGGGAGGTCTATACCACGTACTAACAAGGAATGGCCGAGAGTATGGATTAGAAATTTCAACAGTTAAACATTCCAGCCTGTCATTATATATTAAGATCCTCACATACTCGGTAATGAACGATTACTACGTAGGTAAAAGCAAACCCCTCCGCCATTTAGGCCGTTTAACATTCAGTCTTTCCGAACAATTTAATCCATTGCTAGTGGAGCCGAGTATTTCGAAATATCCGCCTCCTTAGCTTTCCCCGATTAAATAATTGTTTTTTTTTTAAAAAAAGGATAGATACTCAGAGGACAGGCTAGTTTGAAACGCGATGAAACTTTTCGAGTGCGAGCGACGTGTCATGCACATGACAGGGCGCAGTAGCCCGTGAGAGTTAACAGAGAGGAGCCCCCGGGTGATCTTAAAGAGGGCCATGAGCCGACTGTCAATGCGACGTTGCTCAAGGGTACGCCATCCCAGGTCGTCAAGTTTGTTAGTGACGCTAGATGTGTTTTTGTATCGTCGCAGGCATCATCGAGCCGCGCGGCGCTGTATCCTTTCGATCCTATATGAACCGTTTTTCTCAACGCCTGGGCGGGGGTCCCAAACACTTGAGCAGTACTCAACCTGGGGGCGTATAAAACAGACAGTGTAAGGAAAATGTGAGCTATTTCTTAATCAAGAACGCCATCTGCAGAATTCAAGGACGACTTTCTTTCGATATGCTACTGACAGCGTGTTTATCACTCATGATTGATCTAACTCGTTTCGTTTGGAACTACGCAACTCGCAAAACCTCCGTTGTTGCACTGAAGTTTAGTTCTGCCAGCTGGACAAATTAAACTAATCAGGAGAATCGAGGGAATCAATTGAGAGTGTGTTTGGTGTACAAAGTTTTACACAGTTCATACCTTCACGTTTCATGTAGGATCTCAGTTCATCCGTTACAAAATGATCAGGTTTCTCTTCTTTGGTATGGCTGTTAAGCTCGCACACTTTGCCCGGAATGTAAAAATGTAACTCGCACACCTGGGGTCTCTTTTACAGGTGTTCTGGCAATCAACAATTGCCCTCACCGCAAACTCTTTGAAGGTGTGACCCTTGAGAGCTTTACCAGGTGCTGATCTCTCTGAAGTTTTGCATGGCCCACCAACAGCCTCACTTCCATACATCTGGGGTATAAAGTGCCAGGGACATCATATAACGCTTGAACTGCGGGTTCTGAAACTGAAAAAAGAATTTAGAATAAGTATTAAGATCTGTGAGGAGTTCCTCGAGTGATGAATTCTCACTTTCACAGCAAGCTCAATGACAGATGTTCCCCAATGATGCCCTACAGAGAGGCACCTGACTCCCGGGGGGTACTCCGATCCCTCTTTGCTGGTTTTCACATGACGTCACTAAAATTCAAACTACAAAACTATTGATCCTACTGAGATTTTACTTTCATGGTGTATTAGAGCAGCTGAAAACTAATTTTGAAACAAATTTTCGCTTCAAAAGGGATCTTGGTTTTGTAATAAAGTACGCTTGAATTTCTAAGCTTTTGCGTGACGCAGCATTTTCATGACGGCCGAGACAGCTGTCATTTAGGTTAAAAAAGTGACTTTTTTCGAAGAATTTTGCTATCTAATCAGTTCAAGTGTTAGAAAAGTATTACTTTAATGTTTATGAGTTCCTCTGGGAGTAAATTCACGCTTTTTTAGCAAAACTCGGTAACAGATGTTTCTTTTGGTTTCCGTCCGCCATGTTGGAGCTCATCCGGATGAGCTCCAGCATGGCGTCTCCATACAAAGCTCTATAAATTTTGGTAAAACATTTCCTCGGATATCTCGTATACGAATTATTCCTTCGACCCAAATCTTGGCGAGGGTCTTTGTATATTTACCTCCTTTCATTTCCCAGATTCTGGACTTTATCTGTCGAATGGTTTTGATTTTTATTTTGATCTATTTTGGATGGCGTGACACTGAAAACCAGCAATACGGGGAGGCTCCGCCCGAAAGGATTACCTTTTTTAGCCTTCAGGTATATGAAAGGGTAGGGATTTTAAAAAGGCATAAAAGGGATAACAGATTCATTTAATGTTTTTCACATGGCTGTGAAATAGTCAAGAAATCGTTTTGCTTTTGTATTTTATTCATATTTTAAGTCATTGTATCTAGGTGGTCTCAATGAGGTGGTGGCTTTTACGGTTATCGGCTTAAATTTTGGCTCTTTTACGGCTATCGGTCAATTTATTTCAGTTACAGTTAACTAAAAAGTTAAAAATTAATTTCTTTTGTTTCAAAGAGTTAAATATTAATAAACCTGTATTTTTGTATCTTTAAGCAAAAAAGAGGTCTTAGGATCATCTTGGGATGAAATAAGTTATTCTTTTGAAAAATTTTAACATTTGATAGATCATACTTTTAAGTATTCCGCTTCTAATATTATTTTACCCATAGAAATGCAGACGGTTAATTTTAAAAAGAATCTTCGTGAAAAAGCAAAAGTAGACGCGCGAACGCCCAACTCGCGGCCGGGGCACGACACCCAGTTATAACAAAAGTAACAGAATTCCAGGGTCCAGTTATATTTACAATCGCGAAGGACCCGTTGCCTTGTCCCTAGGCCTCATTAATCTGCGCAGCCAATGCGTTTCGGGTCACGTGGTCCGAGCTAGTTTTGTCTCGGATACGCCACCGAAATGCGTTGACCGAGAAGGCCTGGGAAGACGCCGTACGGAGGCTAGGCACGGCAATGTCTGAACTTGTTACAAGTCAACCTCTCGTAAGTACTTAAAAGAGGGTCCACAATAGGTTTAGCGGGATGCGGTATTTGACTATTTCTTGTGGTAGTACTTGGGATGCGAGCTAAAAAAAAGGAGTGAGAAGCGGGAATTTTGGTAATGAGCGGGAACGGGATTTGCTATTTTTATTGGGTTGGGATGCGGGAATCGTAAGGGAAAGGTAGCGGGATACGGGAACTAAGTTTTGTGGTGACTACATTTTGACCCTTTCGTGTACACCGCCTTTGTACTATTCGCCAAGGAAATGAAGCCAGCCAAATTTATCCATTATCACCTTTGCGTGTTAACGTCATATTCCGGTACTTGGTAAAGACGGCGTGCGCGAACGGTCACAGAAGAGGTCTGGAGTGAGGCCAAGAAACTAATTAGACTATTTACATTAATCAAAATTTACGCAAAGTTCTAAACTAGGTATGTGAAAGGGGTGCCATTTCTGGCAAAAGTGGTATATAAAGGGGTAAGCCGGGGAGTGACCTCGGGTCGTAGCCTCCCCGTACAAGGCTCCTGCCACGTATAGATCTTTGTTGAGTACCTTCCCACCCCCCGGGAGTATTGGTTCTTCTTAGACAGGCACCAACTTGACGTATCCACACAAAGTTCTAATAAGTTTGGCTAAAACCTTTCTCCGAGTATCAGCTCGCATAATGAAAACTTGCAGAGAGCTTAGTCTTTACGAGGTCATTTGCATAATTATCTTCTTTCGTCTGCCAAATTCTGGACTTTATCTATTCATCCGCCAAGAGCTTTATCTTCATGGGGGTCGTTCATTCGCGCTTGCGGTTTCAACAATTTGAATGGTGCACCGTCCGTATATAAAATATATATTTACAATTTACAATTAACTTCAAAAAGAAGCCTAATGCTCCGCACCAAGATTTCCTAATTCTTCGGATTATTTCGAGAAGCTTTTTTTTTTGTAATAATCGAGAACATGAAAGTGAAATACATATTGACTTAAAAAGGCTAATTTATCACCAAACGACATCGAAGTCTTCATAATTTATTCATGAAATGTTATCTCAGAGGAACTTTGAATGATCTCAGAGTCACTACTTTTTTTTCCAAAAGATTTTAAATTGCAGTCTGCAAAATGAACTTCCAGCACACTCATATCGAGATTTAAACTAATGAGCCCTATAAAGGAATAATGTATTCCGCAGTTCTTCTAAACAGTTATTGAATAAGGCTGAGTATAGCTTGTTCACAGGGCCTCTATTTTCTCTTGAGTCCGTCAAGCGCGCGTGATTAAAAAAACCGCGGGGGAATTTATTGACCGTCAGCGCAAGGGGGCATTTATTTTTCTTTCTCGCGAGGTCGCCAATGTTTGCGAAAAGAACGAAAAGAAAAAAGAGTTTAGTTAAATTCAGTGAAACATCAATTAAAACAATGGCTACACCTGTAAATTGTGCTTGCAAAGTTTTATTAAAGGACCCCTACATGTAATTATTATTTTTTGTGCCAATATAATAAACTGTAAACGACAAATTAAGAAATTTTGTCACGTTGTGTGAAAACTATAAATAGCTATACATTTGTTAATCAACTTGTGAAAGTTTTATTAGATTTACCCCAGTTTCATCGATAAGAATTTTTTCGGAAAGTTTGTATGAGCTCATTTATTTCCCTAACATAAAATTAGTCATCTTCTTACAAACGTAGTTTTAAGTCTCTCTAAAAAGGAGCTCATTTTTTATGCTTACATATTAATTATTGGAGAATATTATGGATAAGAACAGGAACGTTTCATCTAGCAGAGACTTTCGCTAAAATGCATCGCATAACGAATTGGTTACTTGATAAGACGAAAAAAAAAGTGCTGAATTCGACCGCAGCAGGATTAGCTCTATCGGTAGAGCACTTGACTGCAGAGCGGAAAGTCGTGGGTTCGATTGATACTCAGGGTCTTCAACAACAGTACTGAGAAATGAAATAAAGCTACTACCTTTGGCCTGCATGCAAACGGCTACACACAATTTCTGGTGGCTCGGATGACCATGTAAAATAGCGGTCCCGTCTCCAGTAGGAGACGTAAACATAGTGTGCTCAATTAGTACTTAAGTGCTTTAAAAGTACATTTACACTCAAAAAACTAGCTGGATCTTTAAAAAGAGGTAACTGGGGCAACCATGAAATTTATAAGTTTGTATTATACATACTTCTATCTGCTTCGTGCTCTTAAAACTGACTAAAGTTACACATTTTCTCGTCTTAGTTAAATTCAACATTACAATCCGTTTTTAATTTACTGTAGTTTCAGCCTACAATAGACAGTGTCTTCATTATTATTGGCCCATATCCACTTAGCCGTCTCTGCTATGCCATGTATTGTTCCGTAGGGGTGGTCCTCCACTCTTGCAAAAGGCCAGTCCTGGTCATCAAAATCCGGGGAATTCCATCCGGGTGACAGAACGCTGCTGCATTTCCAAGTTTCATTAGTCATCTCTCCGTTGCTAGTGGAGCCGAGTATTCCGCGAAAAACGCCTCCAGTGTTTTCCCCGGCTACTGACAGAACTCGAGTGTTTCCTGGTACAAGGTAGATGGTGGGGTTTCTCCAATCACTGTCCGTTCCGAGGCTTTGACCGTCAGCAAAAATTTCCATTTCATCGTCACAAGTGAATGTTGCAGTAAATTCTTAAAGGAAGGACAAATCCGCTTAATGCTGCCCTGATGTATTTATTAATAGGCAGATTTAAAATTTGTTTTTAATTCCACGCGGGTAGTATGAGTACAAAAGTTCAGGCTAACATTTCAAAATTCAATAAGTATTTTAACTTTTAGTAATTTAACAACATAAAAAAAATTCTTTCTTACATAAATTTTCCCCAATCCCTTTCTATTTATTAAGTGTTCCCCATTTTTCTTTGGCCTCTTAACTTTAGCTGATGAAGTGGCAAGCGTATGTTGTTTTGAGCCTCACGTGTTCCTGACGCTATCATCGCCTTTTTTCTTTATTCAGGGTTCGTTCCTTTTGGTTGATCGGGACTCGATCAGGATGTATGATCTTGCATTAATTAAGGTCATATGATACATGAATGAGTAATCTTAAACCACGGCTTCAATGTATCTTTTTCTCTCTTTTTTTTTTCCTTTACACTGGAGTTTAGAATAAATAACAGTATTTTACTAAGGTTCTATTATACCACTTGTCTTTACCTAGTTTACGCGCAAGATTGAAGTGTTAACGTGCTGATCGCGTATTCACATAGAATGTAAAGCGCGCTTGAGAACAAAAGCCTAGCTAAAGGGTCCATTATAGACTGCGAGCCGGGAAAGAAGGTCACCCGTACTCTCCCAGCCACGACAACTTTAGGAAGCGTTTATATGAGAAAAAAGTTGATTTTTTTGCCCGAGCCAAGAGCTGACAGCAACACTCCCGCATGCTCTGATTGTCTCGCCTGGCTGGGCGAGCCAAAGTGTTTACATGGAGAAAAGTTGACCTGGCTAGGAGGGTTACCCTTTCATCGAAAGTTAAATTGTGACTCGGCTAGTCGAGTAACTATCCCTTCAAGCTGAGCCAACGTTTTGTATCTCTTGTAAACGGCTGCAGAAAGATTTGTTGAAGCAAACTGTGAGTTTCTTGTTTTTTGAGGACACGGCAGTTTGTTAGCAACATTTATACAGGACGCGCTGTCAGTTGACAATAGTCCCGCATCACCCTTCCACTTTAATTAAGTACCAGTGATCCTACCTTTAGGATTGCAAAATGTCTTCCCGTCGCCCATATATCCATCATGACAGGTGCAATTGTAGGAGCCATTAGTAAATGTGTCACAATCTCTTTGAAAAATTATAGGGCATTTTTGCTAAAGTATTTGTAGCATCAAGGGCAGTTGGAGTCGACGACATAGACAATATGACTGGTAAGGAGAGTAATAGTCTAATGTGAATAAAAAGCTAGTACCTGAGCAGTTTTGGCCATCTCCGGTGAAGCCTGCCTTACATGTACAGTTGTAGCTTCCTTTAGTGTTATTACACTCCGCCTTACCACTGCAGTTATGAATCCCTTCTTCACATTCGTCAATGTCTGAAATAGCGTTGAGAAAGATATTATGATGTGGATTTTTACTGGAATAAGTATTGTTGTTTTATTTCTTTTGACGATTGTCCGCCTGTTTTATGAAGTGTGTTGCCCGCGTCAAACGAAGTCCCCCTAGCCCCAACTGTGGCCAGTTTGTTGAAGACAAAACGACAGAAAAAAGGTGATACTACGGTTCCTGCAAAGTGTTTACATGGAGAAAAGTTGACCTGGCTAGGAGGGTTACCCTTTCATCGAAAAATAAATTGTGACTCGGCTAGTCGAGTAACTATCCCTTTAAGCTGAGCCAACGTTTTGTATCTCTTGTAAACGGCTGCAGAAAGATTTGTTGAAGCAAACTGTGAGTTTTTTGTTTTTTGAGGACACGGCAGTTTGTTAGCAACATTTATACAGGACGCGCTGTCAGTTGACAATAGTCCCGCATCACCCTTCCACTTTAATTAAGTACCAGTGATCCTACCTTTAGGATTGCAAAATGTCTTCCCGTCGCCCATATATCCATCATGACAGGTGCAATTGTAGGAGCCATTAGTATTTGAGCAAGACGCGAGGCTTTGAAGGCAGTCATGTGATCCTTGGATGCACTCATCAATATCTAAAAATGATAATGAGAAGCGTATATTCCTGCAGTTACAACCTCAAGAACGATCACTTAAGAAACACACTTTGTCGCACTGCCGTGACGAAGGTCGATGGGAGGATCTATTTCTTTTAACAACGAGTTTATTGAGTAGATTTTTAGAGTATTTTTAATGATCAGCGAGCTTCTTTTTTTTTTCTCATCTTGAAACGCTAAAAAACCAAAACAAAAAAGACTTCGAAAGAGTTTCTATATTTTGGGGTTTATTTCGTCGCCCGGAGAAGGTCCTCAATAAAGTCAAGCTACTACATGCTGTATCAGAAGTTTTTCAATAAATTATTATTCCTACTTGATTTCACACCATTGGTTGAAATGGACTTAACGTGTTACAATCTCTTTGACAAACATCCATTTTTCTTTATGAATTTGCTACATCAAGGGAAGTTAGAGTCAACGGTAATAATTTGAATAAATATTCATTCTCAGTTCTTTTCTGATCTACGAGTTTATCTGGTAGACTTTCAAAGGATTTTCAATGATCAGCTTCTCTTTTCTTCTCTCATCCTGAAGCGCTGAAAAACGAAGGTGAAAGAGTGTAGATATTTTTGGAGCTTACTTGTCGCCCGCAGACGGTCCTGATAAAAGGAAATTTTGGTTCCTCAATTTAGTTAACTGACCACCTGATAACACATGCATTACAATAGGAGAGCGTACCAAACACTTACCATAACCCCCCTCCCTCCTTCGAGCTCTTCCATGCTTTATCCATCATAATTTTTTCAAACACTTATTAATTCCTATACATTTCACACCATTGGTTGAAATGTACTAAATGTGTTACAATCTCTTTGCAAAACATAGGGCATTTTTGTTTAAGTATTGCAGCATCAAGAGCAGTGACAACAAGAGTAATAGTCTAATGTGAATAAAAAGCTAGTACCTGAGCAGTTTTGACCATCTCCGGTGAAGCCTGCCTTACATGTACAGTTGTAGCTTCCTTTGGTGTTATTGCACTCCGCTTTGCTACTGCAATTATGAGTCCCAGCTGCACATTCGTCAATGTCTGAAATAACGTTGGGAAAGAGATTATGATGTCGATTTTTACTGGAATTACTGTTGTTAATGTTTTATTTCTTTTGACGATCGTCCGCCTTGTTTATGAAGTGTGTATTCGGCGACAAGCGAAGTCCCACTAGCCCCGGTTATGGCTAATTTGTTGAAGACAAAACGACAGAAAAAAAGGTTATACTACTGTTCCTGCAAACTCAGGCAACCGATTCAAATAATGGCTTTAAAAAGGTCATACTTTGTCAATAACGTTTTTGGTCCAGTAACGTAGTGTTTCCTGTTCATTTGTCAACTATCATTAACATTATCATCATCATCATCATGATCATTATTATGATTTATTCTTAATCTTCTTCTTCTTATAACCATTATTATTATTATTATTATTATTATTATTATTATTGTTATTATTATATCATCATCATTAGCTATCAAAGGCTTAATGCTAAAGAAAGAGGCATAGAACAAAATAATAGACATGGACGGTAAGATCTGAATCAGTGATCACCTGAGCAGTTTTTACCATCTCCAGTGAAACCTGTCTTACATGTACAGTTAAAGCTTCCTTTGGTGTTATTGCACTCCGCTTCACTGCTGCAATTATGAGTCCCAGCTGCACATTCGTCAATGTCTGAAATAACGTTGGGAAAGAGATTATGATGTCAATTTTTACTGGAATTACTACTGTAAATGTGTTATTTCTTTTGACGATTGTCCGCCTGTTTTATGAAGTGTGTAGCCGGCGACAAGCGACGTCCCACTAGCTCCAATTATGGCCAATTTGTTGAAGACAAAACGACAGAAAAAAAGGTTATACTACTGTTCCTGCAAACTCAGGCAACCGATTCAAATAATGGCTTTTTGTTGAAAAAAAGGTGATACTACGTATAAGTAACGTAGTGTTTCCTGTTTATTTGTCAACTATCATTAACATTATCATCATTGTCGTCGTCGTCGTCGTCATCATCATCATCATCATCAAGATCGTCATTATTATTAATATTATTAATAATAATATTACTATTATTATTATTATTATTATTATTATCATCATTAGCTATTAAAGGCGATTAAAGACAGGTTTAATACTAAGGAAAGAGCTATAGAACAAAAAAACATCGACGGTAAAATCTGAATCAATCAGTCACCTGAGCAGTTTTGACCATCTCCAGTGAAACCTGTCTTACATGTACAGTTAAAGCTTCCTTTGAGGTTATTGCACTCTGCCTTTTCACTACAATTATGAGTCCCAGCTGCACATTCGTCAATGTCTAAAATAACGTTGGGAAAGAGATTATGATATTCATTTTTTTCTAGAATTAATGTTTTATTTCTTTTGACGATTGTCCACCCATTTTGTTAAGTGTGTATCCCGCGGTAAACGAAATCCCACTTGCCCCAATTATGGTCCATTTGTTGAAGACACAACAACAGAGAACAATAAGGTGGTACCACTGTTCCTGCAAACTCAACAAACCATTTCAAGTAATAAAAATGTACCACAGATCACTAACGGTTTCGTTCAATCAATGGTTTGTTGATTATTTTACCTTGACAGGTATTACCGTCACCCGTAAAACCCTCTTTACAAGAACAAAGGTAGGAGCCAAGCGTGTTCTTGCAGTTTGCGTTGACGTCACAAACTGGTGGCGTCTTCAAGCACTCATCATCATCTAATGATATAAAACAGACAGCATAAGGAAAATGTGAGCTGTTTCTTAATCAAGTACGCCAACTGCAGAATACAAGGACGACTTTTTTTCGATATGCTACTGGCAGCATGTACATCACTCATGATTGATCTGACTCGTTTCGTTTGGAACTACATATCTCGCAAAACCTCGTGAAAACTTGGCGGGTTGTTGCACCGAAGTTTAGCCCTGGCAGCTGGACAAACTAATAAGGAGAATCGAGGGAATCAATCGAGAATGTGTTTGGTGTACAAAGTTTTCCCCATTTTTTCATACCTTCACGTTTCATGTAGAATCTCAGTTCATCCGTTACAAAATAATCAGGTTTCTCCTCTTTGGTATGGCTGTTAAGCTCGCACACTTTGCCCGGGATGTAAAAATTGTAACTTGCACATCTGGGGTCTCCTTCACAGGTGTTTTGGCAATCAACAATGGCCCTCACCGCAAACTCTTTGAAGGTGTGACCCTTGAGAGCTTTACCAGGTGCTGATCTCTCTGAAGTTTTGCATTGCCCACCAACAGCCTCACTTCCATGCATCTGGGATATAAGACAAATTGTGAAAAGTGCCAGGGACATCATACAGCGCTTAAACTGCAAGTTCTGAAACTTTAAAAAAATTAATAGAATAAGCATTAAGATCTGTGAGGAGTTCCTCGAGTGATGAATTCTCACTTTCGCAGCAAGCTCAATGACAGATATTCCACATTGGTGCCCTACAGAGAGGCACCTGACTCCCAGGGGGTACTCCGATCCCTCTAATCTATACGGTAAGGCTCCGCCCTATTGTGGCTCCTTTTTAAGGCTTCAGGTATATAAAAGGGTATGGATTTTAAAAAGACCTAATAGGGCTAACAAACTCCTTTAATTTCTTTCACATGGCTGTGAAATAGTCAAGAAATCGTTTTGGTTTTGTATTTTATTTATATTTTAACAAAGTGTATTTACAGCAATCAAAAAGGTAGGCAAAGTTCTAAGCTAGATATGTGAAAGGGGTGCCATGTCTGGCAAAAGTGGTATATAAAGAGGTAAGGGGAGTGACCTCGGGTCGTAGCCTCCCCGTACAAGGCTCCTGCCCCGTATCGATCTTTGTTGAGTACCTCCCCACCCCCCGGGAGTATTGGTTCTTCTTAGAGAGGCACCAACTAGACGTGTCCACACAAAGTTCTATAATTAAAAAAAGTTTGGGTAAAACTTTTCTCCGAGTATCATCAGCTCGCATATGAAAACTTGCAAAGACCTGAGTCTTTATGAGGTCATTTGCATAATTATCTTGTTTCTTCTGCCAAATTCTGGACTTTATTTGTTCATCCGTTATAAGGTTTATCTTCACAGGGGTCGTTCATTCGCACTTGCGGTTTCATCAATTTGAAGGGTGCACCGTCCTTTAGAGAGCTAAATATATTAAGTTTTTTTTTCAAACAAATTAAAAACAATATCGTATGTAAAATATATATTTACAATTTACTATTAACTTTAAGAAGAAGGCTAATGCTCCTCACCAAGATTTCCTAATTTTACGGATTATTTCGAGAAGTCCTTTTTGTAATCATCGAGAACATGAAAGTGAAATACATATTAACTTAAAAAGGCTAATTTACCTCCAAACGACAAAGTCTTCATAATTTCTTCATGAAATGTTATTTCAGAGGAACTTTAAATGATCTCAGATTCACTAGTTGTTTTGTCAGAAGATTTTGTATAGCAGTTGGCAATTTGAACTTCTAGCACAGTCATCTCGATTTAATTTTAACCAATGAGCCGTATAAAGGAATAATATATTCCGGAGTTCTAACTAAACAGTGAATTATTGAATAAGGCTGAGTAAGATACAAAGAATTATGTCTCACTCTCCGTTTTCAGCCTCTTTCCAAACCTATTCTTTGACTGCTCGCGCTTACTTCAATACGCAAAGATACGGACTGTTTTGCAGTCTAGGACTTTATTTATTCATCCGTTAAGAGGTTTATCCTCACGGGGGTCGTTCATTCGCACTTACGGTTTCATCAATTTGAACGGTGCATCGTCCTTCAAACGGCTAATTGAGTCTTTTTCAAACAAATTAAAAACAATATCGCAATCCATATAAAATATATATTTAGAATCTACGGTTAACTTCAAGAAGATGGCTAATGTTCTTACCAAGATTTCCTAATTCTAAGGATTAATTCGACAAGTTCTTTTTTTTTAATCATTGAGAACGTGAAAGTGAAAGACTTGTTGACTTAAAAACGCTAATTTATCACCAAACGACAAAATCTTCATAATTTATTCATGAAATGTTATTTCAGAGGAACTTTAATGATCTTAGAGTCACTAATTTTTTTCCAGAAGATTTTGAATTGCAGTCGGCAATGTGAACTTCCGACACACTCATCTCGATTTAATTTTAACTAATCAGCACTATATTCAAAAAGATTTCAAATTGCGAAGTCTTGAGCAATGTGTGCGCTATCCTATAATAAAAGATCTAAAATATTTTAAGCTGTTGCGGTATGGTTCCTAGCTATAAAAGTTTTATGACTCAGAGCAGAAAAAGTGATAAGCAATTTTAAGCTAATGGTGTCCTATTAAAATACTTATTCACTGCAAAACAATGGAAACCGCGGTAAAACGTTTTTAAGCAGCTTGTAGTAGTTTGTTTAAGACGGAATCAACGTCAATAGTCCTAAATCGATTGCGGATCCGATTTTCGTTCATTTAGCTGGAAGAAACTGCAAATAGAAACTTCACAAGGCAACATTATACAGAAAGTGATATTCAACCCCTCCTCTTGTTCCTTTTGTGCGATGCCATGATGGTGGATTCATCAGTTACCTCCCCTTATAGATCTTTGTTGATTACCCCCCCTCCCCCCCTCCACCGGAGTAGAGAGGCACCAACAAAAAGTTCTATAAGTTTGGGTAAAACTTTTCTCCGAGTATCAGCTCACATATGAAAACTTGCTCGGACCTGAATCTTTACAACGCGCCCGTTCTTTCTTGCGCCCACTACTTCCAAGCACCTGCCACGCAGGCTAGGACTTTATCAATTCATCCGGCAAGAACTTTAACGTTCAATTGCACTTGCGGTTTCAGCAATTTGAAGGGTGCATCGTTCGCATATAAAATATATATTTACAATTTATGATTAACTTCAAGAAGAAGCCTAATGCTCCGTGCCAAGATTTCCTGATTCTTCGGATTATTTCGAGAATTTGAAGGGTGCACCGTCCTGCAGACTGCTAATTGAGTCTTTTTCAAACAAATTGCAAACAATATCGTATATAAAATATATTTTAACAATGTACGATTAACTTCAAGAAGAAGGCTAATGCTCCTCATCAAGATGTCCTAATTGTATGGATATTTCGAGAATTTCTTTTTTTTTTTAATCATCGAGAACGTTAAATTGAAATACATGTTGACTTAAAAAGGCTAAAATATCACCAAACGACAAAGTCTTGATAATTTATTGATGAAATGTTATCTCAGAGGATCTTCTTAAATGAGCTTAGAGTCACTAATTTTTTTCCCAGAAGATTTTGAATTGCAGTCGGCAATCTGAACTTCCAGCACACTCTTCTCGATCTAATCTTAACTAATGAGCCCTATAAAGGAATAATATATTCTGGAGTTCTACTAAACAGTTATGGAATAAAGCTGAGTAAGATAATGAAGAATTATACTGATGAAAGCGGATGTTATCCACCTCAGCAGGCAGCCTCCAAGACCTGCATAATTCTTATTCTTATTCTTTCATATGGAAAATTTACCAAACCCCAACTAAAGCCACGAACTTGATGTAATAATCCGATCTTCGTAATAATCAACCAGATGTCTTGGAAATAGTGAAAAATATGTTTTTCCTATAACGGATACTTTACAACACTTTTGTTTTACTTTTGTTTTTCTATTTAACGATTTTTTTCTTAGTCCCAATGGAATGAACCAAAATCAAGAGAGAAAATACAGCAGAATTCATTTTCACAGACTCGTGTATTCAAAAGTAAAGATTGCTATGTAAAGAAATCTTAAGCTTTGTTATTTACCGACCCTAAGTCAGAAAAAAAGTTAGATTACCAAATTGATTTGAAAGTACATTTCATCATATACCAAGACCGGCTACATCTTTTTAGAACACAAAAAAATGTCAAATATATCTAAGGTTGCTCATTCATGAAGATTTCTCGTGGAAATACCATATCGCAAATAGGTAAAACATTTTGGCGTTATTGCTATACTAAAATTATCCACATTCTGTACCACTCTATACTCTACCACATATAAAGTGCGCTTATCGAGCCTTATTTATTATAATTGGCATGAAATTCTTTTTTTTCTCCAATAACGCATTTCGTCAATGCACATCGCAGTCCGGCAGATGTCACGCAATACCTTTTTTATTAGTACCTTAGTAGATCCATCCTCGAGGCCGGACCGATACTCAGAGTCTTGGAATAACTGAGTGAGGGCCATTGTGTGTTTTTGTATGTCATGCCCATGTAAAAGGCCAGACCATCTTGGGCTCAGATGAACACGTAACGTGGCGGTCCCGTCTTTACTGACAAGAGACGTGAAAATTGAGTGTCCTCAGTTAGTACTTTCGTGGTAAACATTTACAATCAAATGAAGAGTTTTTTCTTTTTTTTTTTTGCGTCTCTTCTTACTTTTCTTTCATTTGATGGCTCTAAAATTTTAACACCTCTTTTCTAATATATTTTCTCCTCAGGTTAATATTCGTCATTACCAAAACAAGATAGGCTTCAAGAGGTCAGGACTTTTTCTTCTTGTTGCAAGTCGCTGAAGGCCGAAAGAAGATCTTTCTTTCAAGAAAAGTTAAAACTTGCAATAGTTTACCTTCCAAATTGATTTTTAATATCATTTACTCCAGATTTACTCCAGGTGTTTTACTCTGAATACTTTCAGAGGAAAATGACATATTGTTTCGCCCAGTTTGAATTGAGAAAATACCTGAAAATTCGGATTCTTCTTAGTTTTTTATTTTTTATATACATGCTCTCTAAAGCTTTATCTCATTAAATTTCGTTTATGCTGTTTGTAAAAAAGAAAATGTAGTTAACTTATTAAATATTTTTTCTCCTTTTCCCTCAGTTTTCTTTTTCATATAACTCTCTCAGTTTTGGAAATATGCTTGTTTTATTAAGTCAGTGTGTGGCCACTGCTCGCATTTAACTGCGGCTAGTGCAGGCCTTTTAGTAAAACTCCTTGAAAATTTTTGTTCCTATACTTTTATTGCACCACAAGGGGAGACAGGTATTCAATTTTTTATATATACATTAATGTCAACTTCTCACAGCAGCAAAAGAGTTTTTAAAGAAGTGACTTCGCGTAATTATGAACTTCAGCGCTATTATTACCAAATCCCTTTCCTTGTCAAATTTTGGCGAACTCTCCTGTCGTTGAATTCCTAACAACCATTTCCAAGTTCAGAAAGAGAAAAGAAAATTCGTCGTCGTTTGCCTTAGCACCCTCCATAAAACGTGAACTTAGGCAGTATTACTTCGAAGTCGTGCATTGACGGCAAAGAAATGTACTAAAAGTGTAATGCAAGTGCAAAGTAGCCTTTCTGGCGTTCTCGTTGCTATCATTGAACAATGAACGGTGTTTCGTCTCTTGGAAACGCGTATTAGCTCCGATTAGGCAGTTTCCTAAGCTTCTTCAAAAAATATATATTTCCACTTTCTGATTAACTTTAACTTAAAAAGCCTAGAGTTACTTACCTTAACTTCTGTCCATAGGCAGGAGCCCTTTCGAGGTGTCTTCTATTACGTCACGAAAGAACTCGAAGGATCTTATGGAATTGTACCCTGCGAGCAGAGGCCCTTCATCGAAGGGCCTCTGCTCGTAGGGTAATGGAATTGCTTCAACTACAGAAAATTAAAACTAGTCCGTAATATAAGACACCTCAATTTTGGACTCTATTAACAGAAAAAAAGGGCCGAGCGAGATAAATTTTGACATTATACTGCCATATTACCAATCGACAAATATTCGGTTTTCTTATAGTTTATTTACTGAAATTTTACTCTAAGACTATTCAATAAAAGTGTGAATACATGCAAGAATATTTCAAGTTGCTAAGTCTTGAGAAATGTGCGCTATCCTATTATAGAGCGTTTAAATTCACTTTCGTGGTCAGCATCTATGCAAATTTATTGGAAAAAGAGAAATCTTTTACATAAGAAAAGAGTTCACCTCCCA
>CALNXI010003700.1:14541-39655 GCA_942486025.1 Porites evermanni
CCAAAAGGTAGATGTACGTGACATTCTTGATTGTGATTACAAGGTGATTGCCCAAATTGTAAACATGCTCTTAGACCCAATAAGTTCCAAAACGGGGGCAGCTAAACAAGTGAGCCCTTGTAAGCCGTTGCCATTTGACATTTTATCATTGAATTTATACATGGCTTGAGTAGTGTCTAAATTACTAGAATTGCAATGTCACTGGAACGTACAGAATCGCACACACAGGGGCCTCACAAAGAAGCTATACACAATTTATCCGTCTAAGAAAATACTTGTGTATTGTAACATTGCTCAATGCACGAGGTCTGGTCACAGGAACTGCAGTGTTACCGGACGAGAAATGCCACTCAAGTAAGACTGAAGTGTACTTACCTTTATCTATGTTCAGTGAGATAGCTTAAAGGGGACCATACAAGACAAATCTTGTGGCATTATAATTATTATAATCTTTCAACTTATAATAATAATTATAATAATGGTAATAATATAACAAGTAAAAATAATAAGTCTTTATTGAAGGTTTTAAACAGAAGTTAAAACATGAAAGGTAACAGTAAGTAAAGTAGGAGTTAAAACTGTCTTTGACTAGAATTGCCCACATTACTATTTCACAGCCCTACATCCCTCTCTTTAACAACCGGTTGGATCGGTGTTAATCGAATATGTCCAAATCTAAATGCTCTTTTTCTGTAGCCTGTCAGTTTAAGTCAAGTTTTTAGTGTAAGCAGCAATACCCCAAACATGGGTGCAGTAAGGTCAGACACACTTTTTCCGTTATATTAGTTAAGGTGGCTCGATACAGTTTTTCAGGGCCAATACCTCCCAAGTTTGAGCATAAACTACGTCTTTAAAACAAATTTTGCGAAAAATTGACACCACAGTTGTATTAAATAAAGATGAAAATTTGTTATGATCAGGGTTGCAACGGCATCGGAGTTGTCATAGCAACGAAATGACGCTTTTACCTATTTTGCTTGCAGCAGTATATCTCCGCACTGGGAACTGTTCTTCGAAAATCATTCATAGGAGCTTTTCCCTCCGATAGCAGCCTCGATGTTCGTGAAGTTTAAGCGAAATCTGTAAGAGTGTTATCGAGATATTTTGGGATAAAGATTTTGTAGTTAGAAATAGGGTAAAAATGGACAATCTTGGTGTTTGGCTGTTATCTGTAGAAAACAAAACGCTTTTGACATGCAATTTCACCTCATAGTAGTTTCAATCTTTTTCAAAGTGTGTATGATAGATCATGGGAGATAGCTCCAGCCGATTGCAAGAAAGAAGGATTTGATTAGTGTGTATCAAAGCGCTCTTGTTAGCGGTTTTTTGAACATTTTGGTCTACTTTAAGCAATTAGTGAATAATTTTTAAACCGCTCGATAGATTTTTTTAAAAATTTAACATTCTTGCTCTACAATATATCAATAATCTTGAAACTAAACGGTTATATAAAAGGAAGGTTAATCTCAAAAATATTAAATTTTTAAAAAAATCTATCAAGCAGTTTAAAAATTATTCGCTAATTTGTTAAAGAAGACCAAAATGTTTACAAAACGGCTAACAAGAGCGCTTCGATACATACTAATCAAACCCTTCTTTCTAGCAATCGGCTGGAGCTATCTCCCATGATCTATCATACACGCTTTTAATAAGATTGAAACTACCATGAGGTGAAATTGCATGTCAAAAGCACTTCATTTTCTACAGATAACAGCCAAACAACAATATTGTCCGTTTTTTACTGTGTTTCTAACAATAAAAACTTTATCCCAAAATATCTCGATAACGCTCTTACAGATTTCGCTTAAACTTCACAAACATCGAGGCTGCTATTGGAGGAAGAAGCTCTCGTGAATGATTTTAGAAGAACAGTTCCCAGTGCGGAGATATACTGCTGCAAGTAAAATAGGTAATAGCGTCTTTTCGTCGCTATGACAACTCCAATGCCGTTGCAACGATGATCATAACAAATTTTCATCTTTATCTAAAACAACTGTGGTGTCAATTTTTCCAAAACTTTGTTTATGGCGCCGTAGTTAATGCTCAAACTTGGGAGGTGTTGACCCTGAAAAACTGTATCGAGTCACCTTAACACACTTTGAGGGTGTGCATATGATTTAGGGCTCTTTCCATCGGATCATTGAACCGGATATCCCATTTGGTAGGACTTTCCTAAAGTTTCACTCCTAGGAGCTCAGGATATAACACACAGTTAATGTTAACAATTTGTTCAGGAAGAGGAAGGTTATTCTTCCTCTAATGACAAGTTAATTGGTCTTACTATAAGCTTAATCAAATTTAGCCTCCTAAATAGATGTTCCTTTGACTTGTCACACAATCCTCCTTAACGAAGTTCATAGGGCAGGAATGAGTGATGGTCCCCTAAGAACATCTGCACAAGAGGCTACAACAAATTCTCCTCCACCTAGGCTTCAGTATTTTCCACCTCATCAGAGTTATCAGTAACACTAGNACATCGAGGCTGCTATTGGAGGAAGAAGCTCTCGTGAATGATTTTAGAAGAACAGTTCCCAGTGCGGAGATATACTGCTGCAAGTAAAATAGGTAATAGCGTCTTTTCGTCGCTATGACAACTCCAATGCCGTTGCAACGATGATCATAACAAATTTTCATCTTTATCTAAAACAACTGTGGTGTCAATTTTTCCAAAACTTTGTTTATGGCGCCGTAGTTAATGCTCAAACTTGGGAGGTGTTGACCCTGAAAAACTGTATCGAGTCACCTTAACACACTTTGAGGGTGTGCATATGATTTAGGGCTCTTTCCATCGGATCATTGAACCGGATATCCCATTTGGTAGGACTTTCCTAAAGTTTCACTCCTAGGAGCTCAGGATATAACACACAGTTAATGTTAACAATTTGTTCAGGAAGAGGAAGGTTATTCTTCCTCTAATGACAAGTTAATTGGTCTTACTATAAGCTTAATCAAATTTAGCCTCCTAAATAGATGTTCCTTTGACTTGTCACACAATCCTCCTTAACGAAGTTCATAGGGCAGGAATGAGTGATGGTCCCCTAAGAACATCTGCACAAGAGGCTACAACAAATTCTCCTCCACCTAGGCTTCAGTATTTTCCACCTCATCAGAGTTATCAGTAACACTAGGCCCAACAAGTGTACTACATGTATTGTCACCTACATATTTGTTCATTGGGAAGTGGGTCATATCATTAACCATGATGGTAAAAAGTACAGTCCCTTGAACGGTGCCCTGGGGCACACTTCGATAGATAGACAGGAAAAGAGTACTGACTTCTTCAATGTCTTATAAAATAGCAGGTTAAAATACAATTGTTCCTCTCCTTTGCATCACAAGGAAAGTTTTCAAAATCTTATTTGCTTTGTAGTGAGCAGAATCAGGTTAAAAAATTATAAGATGTAAGACTTAGGTCCAGTTATTTAAACGGAGTTAAGCCAGTGTTTAACAAAACCGCGTTCTAAGTCATTTTTAGTTTTCCGAACGCTTTTATATAAACACCATTTATCGTGAACAGTTTTATGAAAGCATATGGAGTAGACTAGAAAAGCATTTGTCCTCTTAAAATAACCCAAAATGGACGAGATCTCGAAGTCCAAATATTTCAGAAACCGCGGTCTAAGTTAGACTTCGTTTAAATAATCGACTCTTAGTTTCCGGTGTAATCTCGCACGTAACTGCTCTTGTTGGCAGTCGGCCTGCATAGAAAACACAAGAAAAATGTAGGGAGAAAGAAGGAGAAGGGCATGTAAGCGTGCGAGTCTCCTAACTTCGCCCTGCTTCTTCCTTGATAATTGAACTGCTCTGTTTGGGGGTTCTTGTGGAACTGGTATAATATATCTTTGATGTGGTAGGCTCTCTCAATTTCGGTCAACCCTTCTGCCTTACAAAACAACCTAACTCTAGTTAGGTTCTATAATCTGTTCTATAATCGGTGGAATAAGACTTGTAATGTAAGGATTTGAATGTTTATTTAAGTAAAATTCATATTGTGTTCTATACAGTTGGACCCGGCCTCTATGAACGTCCACCCGTCTACAACGCCCCCCCTCCCCGCCCTTACTTTTTGTACCAGTACGTTCTTTCATGTTTGAAATAGCCTCTCTACAAAAGTCACTACCCTTCAACGGGCACTTGAATTTGTTCTCAAGGTGGCTGTCGAGGAAGGCAAAGATGTATTTTGTTTAGGAGCTAAGGTACTTTACGTTTGCAAAGGAGTGTAAATCAAGACAACTGGGATAGATTTTTCTGATTCTTTTATTGTATTTCTGAACATTGGCCAAAAATAATTAGTATGTGCTGCTCTTCTTGCAATAATTCACGCCACTTTAAATTTCGCCCTGGGTGTCGCAAAAGAGACAGCAGGTCTTCTTTCTCGGTGCAGATCACAATCACGATAGTCAATCGCTTTTCGTTCACTGAGTTCATGAAGCAAACCGAGACGGTTTTTAATTTTTCATTGTTAATGTCCTTTGTTCTTCGTCCCTTTTAATTTTGTCTAATGTTTGCCTCTTCATCACTACATCTTGATTATTCTTTAACTCTCTTCGACGTATTTGACAAGGCCGAAGCTGCAAGTAAGAAGTTAAAGAATTCTGTTAATTACAACTTCACAGTCGTAAAGGTCCATATTTCAATACTAGAAGCAGTTACTGTCATAAGTGTTTGCCTGTTTTTTTTTACTTTTACCTTGACCAAGTTGCAGTTTGGAGTCTCTTAATGAAATCAAGCTCAAAGACTATTCACTGTAGTTCTTTTGAAGGTATCAGTTTACGGTCTTCCAGGCGGACCAAAGGTTGCCTGCATTCATGAGCAAGAGAATGTGTAAAGAAGGGCACAGCCTTAGTTGGTTGCCATTCTTGACTGGGGATATTATATAGGATTTTCACTATTTCATATAATGACTCTTTTGATGTTAAAAAAAAAAATCAGAAAAATAGATCAGTATTCCTTGGAACTATTACGTTCTGGATTTCGAAATTCCTACATTAATTTTCAGTCTTCCTTAAAATGAACATCTAAACCTGATAAAAAGATTCTGCTCAACAGAACGCGACAAGTTTGCGATACAATTAGAATTTCTACAATTATTATCATTGAGTTCTATTTTTCCAACTCTTGACCAGTTTTTCCTGAATGTTTTCATAACTGTAAGTAATTACTAACCTTTTGAACGGATCTCCTACGTCCGACTCGATTGGGAAAAAAACATTTGCTTGGACAAAATATACCAGTCAAAAGTACAACGACAAAAAACAAACAATAAATCTTGTCGTTCATCATGTTTGACTACCTGGAATAGGAACAGATTTTGATTTCAGTTACTTTAAGGAACGACACTTACTTAAGTGTCGAAGGAAAAGAAGAGAAACTGGATTTAAGGAGAGTGTCATCCGACATTTAAGGAACAACTATACTATTTATAATTTGCGGTTTATGTTTATGGCTAAAGCTTATAAGTAGACTGTTGCATTTTATTTTATTTTTTTGAAATTTCTTAAAGGTTCATTGTCACTTTTCAAGTTTCCAAGAAAAAAATGTATGATTTCATACTCTCTTTTTTTATTTGAGGATTTCTGAATGAAAAGTGTAAAGATGGAGGAGGCAGATTTGGATACCACGTTAATAAGAATAAATGTTGAAATTCCCGTGAATAAAAGCTTCTGCCAATACAAACCACCTCGGGGTTTTCAGAGCTGTTCAAAAACTGGAGGTGAATGTTAGACCCTGTTAATATACAGCGCGCGCCTTGGCGCCAACGTTTATACGAGCTTTGGTTACCTGTTCTTTTTCGTTTTAGTAATAAATAACTCTGATAAAGACGATGGAAATTTTGTGCTTAAAAACCTGTGAAACATGTTTCGAAAGGAAGATAAGAAACGTTTACCGTAAATGATCTAATAAACGACCACTCTCAAATAAACGCGTCTTATACTAAAATGTTTGTCCCTTTGAGAATTACTCTAGAATACTAGGGAATAGCAAAAAAGGGCAAAATCATTCAATTTATCATTTTCTTGCTTGAGTAACAAGGGTTTGAGTATTGTGTATTGTCCAAAGTTAAGTTCAAAGTAATGATGGACTAATGATGACAACACAGCTGTGACTAGTTAAAGAGGATTCTGAAAAGGAAGTTGAGATTTGAAAGAACGATGTGGACCTCCAGACGGTCCAGACGTGTCAAATCTAGTGATATTTTCGCTTTATTAGAGAATGTTACAAAAATGAATTTTAGCGCCTCCCTCTTTTAAACGCCTCCTATCTATTAAATGCCCCCTCTTGGGCCCCTAAAATTAAATACACGCCCCGGGCGTCAATTAGATCATTTACGGTACGTCCCCCATTTTACAGAAAACTTTGAGGCTGTTTACATGGAGGGAGAAAGATCTTAGCTCCAGGAAGATCGTAGAGGGCGGATCATCCTAGCGCCATATGTTTTCTGTATTCGTTTCAAAGGGTCATTTTGTACTTGTCCCTAGTGGTTGAATCTTCCTAAAACTTCTTCCCAGCTGAGAGGCATATAGGAAGATCTTAGTACTAGGAAGATCCTATCACCACGTAAACTGGAAACTAGGAAGATCCTAGTACCAGGGGCTTACTAGGGTAACCAATCAAAAATGGTGGCGGGTCGTTCAGTGGCTGGTCACGGCAATAAAGGCCGACCATTTCCTTTGGCGTTACCGAGAGCTGATTATTTGAGAGAATTTACCCTGAATTTTAGACGATTAATTACTTCGAGTCGTTTTTACTGCCTCAGTTACGGAGGGAGTAAAACCGACTCGAAGTAATCGTCTGAAATTCAGGCTAGTGATAATTCTGCTGAAAAGTGGTTATTAACGCCTGTAAAGAGAGTAGAACGACCCAAATTGCATTTTTGTTTTGTCTAGCGGTAACAGTTAAAAGTCCTTCACTACTCCTTCTCTACTTAAATCAATCAATTTATTCAAAGTCATTGCGTGGGATTGAGGTTATCAAACGCATGACAAAAAATAAAATTAAAAAGTGAAATGAGATAAAAAAAAAGTAACAGTAATAATTACAATATTAAGAATTACTAAGTACTTACATACATGAGAATACTAAAATTGTAAGAAATCTAGCTAGAATCAAAACTTTATGATTGACAGTAACTACAAAAACAGCCATTTCCTAGAATTTTAATAGAAGATCAATATAGACTCTAAATATTTTTGAAATGAACTTAAGTTGTGTGACTGTTTAACGTATGTGGGTAGCTTGTTCCATAGATGAGCGACCTTATAAGAAAAAGAATTATGGTAGTACAGATTGGTATGGGAGAGCAGAACAAGATTGCAACCTCCTTCCCTTAAGTTATAATGTGAGACATGGAACGCAAAGAAATTAGAAATGTAGCGGGGCCCATTTCCCTGAATACATTTATATAATGATGAAAGTGATTACTCATATCTTCTAAATCTCAAATAGTTCGATTCATTCCTGCTATGGACAATAACACAGACCGAAATTTGTGCGTGTAAACCCAAAGAAAAGTTGTCCCGCCTTTTAGGATCTTCCTGTTACTACTGTAGGATCTTCCTGTTACTACTGTAGGATCTTCCTTAGGGACGGACCATTAGAAAACTTATGGGGGGTGGCGGGCGAAGTACTCGCGCAAGGGAAAATTAAATGAAAAAAAATTCATGCACGCCAATTAATCCTAAAAAATATTCATGCTATGGCCTAAAAAAAAAGCCTCCAAGGAATTTGATACCGAAAAAAAATTCCTGCGGCTCGAAAATTCCCCTCCCCCTCCCATAACTTTTTTAAAGGTCCGTCCCTTAACAGAGCAGGTGGGGCCGGTGGTAGATTAAAACCTAACCAGAAAAAAGGCGCGAAAATAAAAGGCGAGAAATTTTCGCGCCTTCCACGATGTCTCTTCATTCTGAGTGTAGATGAATGAGAAAAGTTTATATTAAATCAGCTTGACATGATTTTGGCATTTTCCTATAAAAATGGGCTCTGGAATTATGAAACAGAGTTTTGATTTCAGATAATAAGATTTCTTTTGTTCTTTTTTAGCGACTGGAACGGAATAATCTCACTGCGGCAGCAACGGTTAGATGGAGACCGGCAGACAAGTTTGAAAACAGCAGCTGTCGATGGAACTTGAAACTTTGATGTTTTTTTGGAAAGTTAGGCACTTTCACAAAGCTAAAAGACTTAAGGTAAGGTTTTGAAATGTTTATTCAGTTGTGTCTTTTTGTTTTTTACATACCCTGTCGTTCTATCGCTGCTTGGTTTGCTAGATGCATTTTATATTTTTAATTTGTTTTTCTCGTCAAATTCTAAGCCGACGTAATAGAAATGTTAGAAGAAACTATAAGCTTAAAACTGGAGTGATGAAGATTGTTTCACTTAGTTTTTTCTTCGTGCTGCGTTTGGAGAAAAAACCTCTCTGCATCTATTCAACTCCGCAATTGTCAAACTTTTTCGGTACTAAAAGCCCTTCATTAATTTGCAACACGGCGAACGAGATACTCGGAAGACTAATAAACGTAAAGGACCTTTTAAAACGTTGCTTCATATAAACAGGATGTGTGTAATAGAATATTCTATCTTCTAGTTTTTAAGAAGTACATTAATGTTAGGAATCATGCATTGGACGTTCCGATGTTTTTATAGTTATTTTACTAGTAATTTGTAGAGGTCAAACAAATGTGTGAAAGTGGATTTAAATGCAACTGCACCTTTCGTAACAAACGTAAAGGGCAGTAATTTCGGCTATTGTTAACATTCAGTCTCGTTAATTTATAGTGCACACTAGAAAAACGCAGGAGTTGAACTTAAAAGTTTAAAGTAAAATTAGGGAAACTTTTCTGTCTAAGAAGCCCGTTTGCAAAGACGCATATTATCAGTATTTAATTGTTTTTTTCCTGTATAGCGATACTGTAAACATTTAACACAGTGTTAATGGATACCGGCCTTCGGTAAACTTGTTTATCTTATAGTGAAATGATTGAACTTCCTTTTTGGCGTAAACTCAGTAACTGAAAGGATTCCGTGGGATTAAGAACATACCCATTTCTTTTGATTTTAAAAGTTTTGTTAAGATGCGATGACCTGAAAAAGCTGTACGAACAATGGCCACCATCACTCTATTTTCACAGCTTTACCCAGTGCTGTCAGACAGACTTTTTGTCTTAACCTTCAAAGTGGACATTCTTTGAACACGCGAAACGATCTGCTTGATTAGCATAAAGTAATTATTAAAGATACCGCAAAACTGCAACTAGATCTCGCCCCTTTTGATAGAAGTAAAAGGGCGAGTGAGACCCCGCAGTTTTGTCCTCACCATTCAGAACACCTTTATTCCCGATAAACATAATTTTCTTTTCAGTTGTTAAAAAAGCAACCCTTCTGGGTATTATTACCACAATATGGGCCTTTGTGTCTCAAAAACCCCGCCGTCATCTTTTACATATATTCCTGTTTCTCTGAAGCTGTCTAACATCTATCCACTGAGGTTTTCTAAACCTTCCCGCCGAAAATTTTGCTCAGTCAGTGAGGGTTCATTTCAAGAATATTCCATATTAAAAAGAAAAACCCCTTTGCTTACCTTGAATGATCTATTGGATTTTTATTCCTGCTTGTCAGGGAAAAAGACCAACAGATCAAATGAATATTGTTGTTGCCGGCTGAAGAAAACTGATTGCTTGTGTGGCCGTTATTTTTATAGGTTTTTGTGTTATGCTACCTGAAAGTATGGCTTCTCAAAACCTTAGGACAGTTTTAGATAGCTCTGTGAAGTAGTTTGTGCCAAGAACCTCCGGCATACACATCTTTTTAGACATGCGCTGTCCATTCTTTCGATCCACTTCCGTTTCCACGTTTTCTGATTCCGCGCAGACTTCACTTCTTCCTTTCCTCATTGTTGTATCTAAACTATCTCAACATCGTTCGCTTTTCGTTTCCGGTTCCGGTAGTAGGCCCCAGTCTGGACGCAAATAACTCGCGCCAAAATGACATCACTTGATGCGATTTTCTACAAGGGAAACAAGTCGAGCTCCCGGTTTCTCGCTCACTTTGCCTCCGGAAACATAAATTTCTAGCTCAGGCTTTGCGCTCGAGAAAAATTTTGAACCCGACGTTTGGGGAAGTCTATGCTGTATCCTACCATAGGGAGTGGGATAGACGAAAAAGGTCAATTTTTAAAAAGATAGACGGCCATCTTAAAACATAACGCAGGTTTTAAATTATTTTAAGAAAAAAAACTTTATTTACAGTCTTATTCGCTCTTCTGATCCGCGACGTACATTCACCTCATTTGTGATATTAGTGTTCATTTTATCTGCATATTGAAGACATATAGAAAAGTCATGTAAAGAGGCCAATTTAAAAACCAGACATTTACAACTTTGGGGGCACAGTAAATGTTTTCTTACAAACCTACTGACGTTTTTTTATGAAACGGAGAGGTGATATAGCTTAAAGACGTTAGTTCTCAAAGTATAACTTCCTTTCCGCTCTGTAAAGCAGGGGGAGTTTGCGACAGAAGTGTCTTTCACAAACAAATCTTTACCAAGTCGTTCACCTCTTTTCAGTAGGTAAGCTAAGACCTAACGAATTTTATTGAATTAAATGATAAGTGGTAGGCCCTACCCCAGCGGTTTATAGTGTGGTTCAAACTTTGAAAGTCAGCTAGTGACTTGGAGCAATTACATAACTTAAGGAGAGACTATAGGATCTTCTTCTACATTTCTTCTCTAGTCTTCTTTTTTTCGCTCTTTAATTTGCATTGTTGAATTCTTGTGTTCGTTTGTAAAATGCGGAAAAAGAAAACGGATTCATTCGTTATTGTATATTATTTGCCACAGAAAGCTCTACAATATAAGTGAACAGTAGCATTGGAATTGCGGTCTCACCATTTCTCTAATGCTCTCCTTGAAAACCCCAAAAAGGAGCTCGCGTAGCTTTTATGTCCAGTTCAATCTTTAGAAGACATCTTAAACAACATCGACTGCTATTTGAGCTATTAGTATCTCCACTGAAAAGTTGCATTCAGTTGCTTTTATGGGTAGAAAGTCTTTATCATCCTCTTTCGATACTACGTAGAAACTATATCATCGTTAATACGACGGTTGATATATATATATTTTTTTCACACCGCGGACTTTTCCAACTTTCGTATCCCTCGAATTTCCGCACGCTTTAACATGCGTACACGAAAAATAAAAAGATCGTCCCGGCCTAAACCCGGTAAGGGCGCCCCTAGCTCTTCTTTCTTTACAGTCTAAAATAGTAAAGATATCACAAGAAAACCTCACTCTTTTCCCGCACGCATATTCTTTGAAACATCATAACCACCATTGTTACTCAATAGAGGATCAGAGACGAGCTTGTTCTACGTTAACCTGCTTTAACTGAATGACCAGTCCTGTTGTTGTCGGGCGGTGGAGACGAGTTGTCACTAACTGGAAATCTGTGGTAATTAAGTGGAAGGGCCAAGTCAGTTTATGGTTTAACCTCAGTTTTCACTTGTCACGGAATTTTTAACATGACGATTTAGGCAATTTGTTTCCTCCCATTTTTGAAAAGAATGTTAAATAAGCGCTTATTTGAAGAAAGACGGTGAAATGAATGACTTGTGCGGTAAAAAGTTTCCTTATCAAAAGAGCAGTCAGCAGCTGAAAAATAAGCAAATACTAATCGTTTAATATGCAGCATGGATATTTCCGTGAATCCTTACAAGGACTGATAAAATTTTCAATTATGTTAATCCTATATGAGATTTTTAAAAGTAAATAACATTCAACGTTTGTATCTCTCAGTTCTTATGAGACTTGCACTGTTGTTTCCAGGTTCTCCTTCTCGCTCATAGAGAAAATTATAGACATGTTTGAAATTCTTTATAGTTAAAGGTATTCTTCCTTGTCAATCCCTTCTGCCGCTGTTCTGTCTTGTTAGCTATCACTCTTTACATCATTTTCTCTTTGTTTAAATTCTCTTGCAAATGCTTGACTCTTCCAAAGCTAAAGAGACAAAATGTCATTAGTCAACGACTTGCCCTCTATTGTTAATTCTTTACCCCCTGCTGGCTTGTGTCGTGGATACATTGTGCAAAGTTCTAGTGGCAAAGAAAGCTAAAATTGACTAAAAGGCTAAAAAAGCTAAAATTGACTTGTATCTGTAATCAGTTCGAACACTTATTATTATTATTATTATTATTATTATTATTATTATTATTATTATTATTATTATTATTAAAGCAGGAAAACGTAATCGTTAGTCGTAAAAAACTTTAACCGTAAAGAATTCCTTGGCTACAATTTGTCATTTAGAGAGTGTCGAGATTGCATGTTGAAACTCTTTGTGTCTCAGGAGCCTATTTCGTCCTTTTTTTTATTCACCGGAAAAGCCTTAAAAACTGTTTCATGCAACAAGGGAAATTCATTTTGAACTTCTGAAGCAATTAAATTTTTGTAGATGTTATCTAAACGAAATTAACCGTTAGCCGAAAAAAGCCCACCCCATTGACACTTGGTTCTCCGCCCTTGAAATCGTACTTTTAAAAGAATTTTCCCATTTCAAGCGGCCGGAGGACTACAATGGAAACTAACAAGCAGAAATGCAGGTTTTTTTATTCAACCCACATGCGATTAAGTATTATCTACAAAAGATCTTGTTGTGTACTTCGATTTCTGTTGTGTTAAAAAGCTTCCCCATATCTTCTTGCGGTATAATTGAAGTACAAATACATTATCTATTTACATCAATTTAACCTGTTTTTTTGAATAATTCATAGAAAATACGAGCGAAATTAGTAAGCTAAAAAGCTTTTAACAAACTGATTGAACATTGCTGCGTTTTATACTCCGGGTGCCAGAGGATTTTCTTTTCTAATTTCTGATGGTTCGCTGCGAAGACGCGACATCGAAACAACGTGCCTATCAAGAAAAAAGAACAACAAATCAATTTTGAATGGTATTTTTCTTAAGAATTACTCTGTAACATATCTGCTCAAGATAGTGTGCGAAGCTAATAAACTGCCACGCAGCTCGTGATTCAAAATCATTTGGTTCACGCCTCGTAGTTTTAAATTGAGGACTTAAAGTGCCAAGTACATTTGATGCACATTATCAGATGCCAGTCCGAGCTAGTCCACGATGACTCATGTAAGTTCCAAACCCCGAATCTCTGTCATTAAATCATTGTGCGGCGGAGTTTTTATGCGGCTTTTCTCCTACCTGAAAATGACTACTTTTGACTCGTGTCTCTCACGGTGAAATCCGTAAAACGTCTTCATCAGTAATCGACTCCTGGTCTCCATTTCTTGAGGCCAGGGTCAATTGATCGTGTTACTTACTGCTGTAGACCATCGCTAACGGTCCTAAAGAGTTGAAGTTAAACGATGTGAAATAAGTCTTGTAAACTTCCGCTTTTCCTCCCTCAATCGGCGGAGCATTAAAAAATACGAGCAAGAGAGGACTAGCATTTTTTTCGATGCAGATACTGATGTATTAAAAAAAAGAAGTTTTAAAACCCCATCAGTCAACATGCAAACAAGTTGTACTTTTCCATTTACAAAATTTACAATCAGATCTTCTTTTTTATTCTAAATTATTAATTAAGGATATCCAACAGGGAGATACTTAACATTGTGCTAAATAAGTGGCGTGGAATAATTAACGATTCTAGAATTCTACTAGAAAAAGAGAAGATCTAAAGCCTTCACTGTACCGAAAACTACGAGAAGTAAAAATTTAATTGTGGGCGCAATTCCATGAGCGATCGGTACGATCACTGCGTCCGTCCAACTTTTGGTAATTAAGGTTTTTTGGGAGGGGAAGCCAAGGACTAGTAATGACTCATTGGAGACGAGAGCCTAAGAGCTTGTGATGATATGGATGAAGCGGTATCCCGCTATTTTCGATGCGATTTTTTGGAATTGTTTAGTTTAACCTTTGGAATTGTGGCCGAAAGGCTTGCGGTTTTTATAGATTTGGTAAATTTCGAAGCGGTTTTGCTGAGTTTTTTTTTTACCAGAGGGAAAACCACATAAGTTGATTAACAGCTCGCAAGTTAATCCGGTCGCACAGAATCGCACGCGGTTGCCTGCCAGTGTGATCGCACTTAATACAGCAGAACGCCGTATACTGTCTTTGTCAGTACACCGTTACTTGTGCTTATCCCTGTCTCTGTTACGCTGCGGTGTACCTGTGTCGGTGAGGACAAATCTTTGACCCAGGGTCCACGGACCCCTATTTTGGACCCTGCCTATAGACCACTTACATGGACTGGTTCTTGCATAGTCCCTAGGCCTCATTATCGCGCGCAGCCGATGCGTTTCTCGTCACCAAAATGCATTGACCGAGAACGCTTTCGAAGACACCGTACAGGGACCACAGTATGTGGTCCTTGGTCCGGACGAAAAAGACGTAAATGAGTATTTCTTATCTTAGGAGAGGGGTAGTGAGCTGAAATTTGTCTTGTTAGTTGACGTAACATTTTACTAACTTGTGACAAACCATGCCAACAGCTTCTGAGCTTTGCCAAAAATCATGGATCATAGAAAATAACCTCTGCGTTTGAAGGTCCCTGGTCCATCCAAAGGTTCCTTGGTCCGGCCACTTTGTAAGTCGGCATGCAAACTGTGCGCAAAAAGAACATTCCAAGCCGAGAGCGCAAACTGATCTAAATTGTTGTATATTTTCTATAGGCATCATTTTAACTTCGAAACCGAAATGAGAATTCTGTGTAAAGAGCAAAAGTTGGTCTTATGAAGATGGGGGTTATTTTTTTCGTTTCTGTGCGAATGTGTGTCGTGCAGTTACGATGTGACAGCAGCGAAATAATTTGTCTTGCGCTGAACAGAGTTTCACCAAAATCGCAAAGACCCAATTCGAGAAATTAAGCGGTTTCCAAATTTAGGTCATAATTTTGATTTTGATTTTGGTGAAACTCTGTTCAGTGCAAGACACTAATGCGCACCATGTGTAGCCGAGAGATTTTCACGAAAAAATGCCGGCAACAGCAGATTTTCGACTCAGACCTCAAAGGGGCGTGGCATTATAACCACGTGACATTTACTCCGATCGCCAAAAATTGTATGTTATATTGTAGATTGATCTATATGTTATCCATTCTATGTGTTAGACTTACGATAAAAGAAAAGGTGGGGATACCAGAGAGCTTCAAAGTAGGATGGTACCCCCCAAAAAAAAACTGGGTCGAGTCACCTTAATTATATCGTTAAACTCAGTAGTAGTGCGAAACTTTAACTATTCATACTCATCGCTTATAAGAACATTAAAAATTTCTGGGTGGTAGGGAAAACGCAACTGTGAAATAAATGTCTGGCCAACAGAATGTTGGTGCACTACTTTCTAGCGAGAAAATTATGTAATTTGCACATAAAACCATCGGGTTTAGCGATCCCTTAGTTGCCATCTTGAAAGAAGGACATGTGTAAATCATGCATGGCTTTCTGGACCTATGACAGCCAGATTACCTTTACATCGCACTCATGACCGGTTGTCTACTTCAAACCGGGCCCAAACATCAACACACCGAATATCAAAGAACGACTGTTCCCAGATTCGAGTCTTTGAGCGCTAAGAAATTCCATAATAGGTTTATCTCAATTTACTTTAAGCGTTGTGTTCAAAGAGAATTAAACACTTTCTTCCGAGGCACTCACAAAATTTAGGCTGCTATGCGGCAGGGCCTGCGAACTGCTAATAAACAGCCTAGGTCGAGATTTCATGTCAGAAATAGGCCTTGTACAGGCAGCAATAAAGGAAGTAGACAAAATAAGTAAAATAAATGCTTAATTTTATTGTTTCTACCGAAACTTTTATTTTTTCCGATCTGATTCATTGACTCATTAACTCATGACTCATTGACTCATTAGACTCATTAATACTTTACGCTCGCGTGTGAGGGGTATTTTAATAAAAGATGTTAGTGGTTTCATCAAGACCTCTCTTGGTGCCATACCTTTAATGCACCAAACAATATTGACAATATTGTTCAATGTCTTCTCCGCCCACCTCCCCCTCCCCCCCCCTAACCCCCTAACACACAGCCACCTTTATCCCTGCTTCCTGGACGAAAATTCTGTGATAAAGGGAATGAAACTGAAGTTTTTAAAACAATTTATTCACATTGATGTCATGAAATTTGCATTAAATTACATTCTGGTTGATTTATTTAACTAAAACTGGGAAGATTTGGGATAACAGGTACAATAATAATAACGACAAGGGATAACCTACGTAAAAGTCGCTCAACCTCGTAGGATCCTCTACCAACTTCCATCAAGGCGTCAAATTTTACGGAGAAGTCTGGTTTCGAGTCAGAACACTCCGATTCCCGCTGTCGCCATCTTCCAACGAGTCTTTACGCGGAAGTTAAGCTATGTCTCTGAATCTTTCAGCTGCTTACGCTACTAGGTCCCGCGGACCACACAGTCAAGACCATGGAAGATTTTCTCGCCCATGGAAATCAAGTGACCTGATTCTTAAAGTCGCAGAAAGGGAGTTTCATGTTCATCGAGCCGTTTTAATGTTGTGTTCGCCAGTTTTCGAGGCCATGTTGTCTTTAGAGTTCAAAGAGAAATCTGCCCAGAAAATACCGCTTCCGGGCAAAGATGCGACAGAAATAGAGCAGATGCTTCAAGGTATTTATCCTGATCAGGATCTCTGGATTTCAAAGGAAAACTGTCTTTTCCTTCTGAAGCTTTCGACTGAATATCAAATTGATCGATTGAAAACCCGCTGCGAGGAATATTTGAGCCACTGGTGCGAAGATGGCATGAATATAGACGAAGCAATGGAAGTGATAATCGTAAGCCAAAGATATAATGTCGAAGAATGGATAGTGAAACGATGTGTGGATCGGTTTGTGTCGCAAACAGATAAGACATGGGTGCAGTTACAGCAACATAAGCGTTTCTCCGAATTAGAACCTTCAAATGTCAAGCACATTACGGAGAAAAGAATGGCCTTCTTGGAGAGAAGATCGAGTATTGGATTTCTTTTTGCGGTTGTTTCGAGCAGTAGGAGCTGCCGTAAATATGGACCTGTTGACATGAGGAACAACTTTAGAGTTTAGGCGGATATTCATGGTCTTAAACCTACTGGACCAGACAAATTTTCTCTCCAACGACTAATCTAATTAAAGTATGTTCTTTTTTTCTTAATCTGATTGCCATGTTTTATACAGCATTTTACCAGCTGAAGAACAACGAGAGTGGTGTTGATGGCCTGCATAGGAGGGTAAAAGGGAGGCGGAACTGGGGATAGAAGGAAGGGGACGGTGACGACGATGGGAACTAATGCCGTCGTGAAGAAGACACTTGAGCAAGAAAATAGTTGAATTTGAAATTTCAGTCATGCAAATCAAAACAACTGGGCTAGTTTTTTCTGGTTCTGTTATTGCACTTCGGAACGTTGACCAAAATAGTTATCATGCGTTGCTCTTCTTCCCGAATAATTCGGGTGATACAGACAACATAGCCAGCTTTCTTTCTTGTTGCAGATCACAATGGCGATAGTCAATCGTTTTTCGTTCACTGAGCTCATGAAGGAAACCGAGACGGTTATTAATTTTTCTTTGTTTAAGTCCTCGGTTCTTAATCACTATTAATTTTAATATGTAATGTTTGCCTCTTTATCAATATATCTTGATTTTTCTTTAACCCTGGAATGGTTTACCCAATCATATTAGAGAATCAAACAGTATTGCAACTTTTAAAAGAAATGTTTTAAGCTTTATTAAGGATACTAGAACATTTAGATTTCTATTTGTATATATTTTTGTTATATGTTAATTAGTGGGGGCATCCCTAGTATGGTGCATTGGCGCTTTTGGTTGTCTCCTTCTCCACAACTTTTTTTTTTTTTCTTATAGTAGTGTTAGCCTATTTCATTTCATTATTTGCTTGTAATGTAGTGGAGTGAATCTGTAACAAATAAACTCTCGTTGATTTATTTGCTGGGCCAAAGCTGCAAGTAAGAAGTATAAGAATTCTTTTAATTAACTATCGCAAAGCTCCATGTTTCAATAAGCAGTTACTAACACACGTGTTTGCCGGGTGTTCTAGACTTCTGTATTGACCAAAGTGCAATTCGGAGCCTCTTATTAATGAAATCACGTTTTAAGGCTATTCACTGTAGTGCTGTTCATACATTATGTCTTACAGGCGAAGCACAGACCGCCATTTATAAGCAAGAGAATCTAAAGAAGGGCACAGCCTAAATTGGTTGCTATTCTGGGGATATTTTCGCTATTTTCTATAATGATCTTTTTTGATGTTAAAAAAAGTTGGTTGTTCTATACAGAAAAATAGATCAGTGTCCTGCGAAAGTATTATGTTCTGGATTTCGAAATTTCTACATTGATCATCAATTGCCCTTACTTAAAACTTGACAAAAAGATTATCCCCAATAGAAAATGAACCACACTATTAGGATACAATTAGAGTTTCTATAATTATTAGGTAAATTGGTCCACTTCCAATTTTAGATGGGTGTCAGGGAGGTGGAGATTGTCACTCCCGAAAATCTCCTTTACCACTAACCCGGGAAGCTCATCGGGACGAGATATTGTCGGGCGAAATTCTTGCAGGCGAAACCTGAAGGAAGAACGGGCAGACACCCTTGTCACTTAAGCTTACCAAGCCATTTTTTTAGAAGCATTTGAATTCCCTGCATTGATCGGCCAAAATTTTTCTTTCGTTCTCCTTGTAAACTTTGCCTCAGTGCGGTGAGGATATCCCGTCCCGATTAGTTTTGTGCATGCTTCACCCCCGGGCTACTTTCCTATGTCCCTTTCATGGTAGCTCTTCCCTACCATTCACTATATTTTTTCCGTGCCCAATGTTACACATCACCACATGCTCAATATTTCATTTCTCCATCTTCCAGCAATGTCACAATACTCTCCCTGACCACAGGCAGTCCAAGCTCTCAGAAGTTTTAGGGCAGTACATAAATTAGACTGTTACGTTATAAATGACGAGGACATTGGAAAATTTTAGAAGTGGAGAGCCGAGTGGCAAACGTACTTTTTTGCCATTTTTGTTCTTGTTGCTATTTCTGAGTATCTCTTGCTGGCTTAAGGCGTTTTATATGAGATATTTTTTGGTTGGCCGCACGTTTGGGGGTTCTCAGTATTTCTCATGCTGAGTTCTATGTTTCTAACTTGAGACCAGCTTTTCTTATATGTTTTTACAACTGTAAGTAACTACTAACTTTTGAAGGGATCTCCTACGTCCGACTCGACTGGGGAAGAAACATTTGCTCGGACAAAATATACCAGTCAGAAGTACAAGGACAAAAAACAAACAATGAATCTTGTCATTCATCCTGTTTGACTACCTGGAATAGGAACGGGAGATTTTAATTTCGGTTATTTAAGGAAGATTTATCCTGCGATCAGGCCCAATTTTAGCAGATTCCATACATTTTCCCTCACGTGGTCGCGCTAAACTTGGGCTCTTTTTTGTTTCGCCTTTCCCGCCAGAGCTAGAATTTCTGAAGCGAAACGAAAAGAGAGCCTGATCTCAGGCTGGATTGGGATACCACTCTATTAAGACCCAATTCCCTTGAGTTAGAATGGCTGAAAAAAAGCTTCCCAGTTCTATTAAATGCATAATTTCTTGGGGTTTTCAGAACGGATCTAGCCAAAAACCACGGCGTGGGTCATTACGGCACGCGCTTCGGCATCAACGTTCATACGAGCTTTGGTCACCTGTTCTTTTTCGTGTTTTTTATAACTATTTCTAATAAAGAAATTTGTGACCTAAAAACCCTTGAAACATGTTTCGGATGGAAAATAAGAAACGTATACTTCCCATTTAACTTTGTTTGGCCTTCTCATGACGATGGGGCCGTTGGTAGATTTTGAACGTAAACAAAAAGGCGCCAAAATAAAAGTGCGGGAAATTGTTGCGCCTGCCGCGATGTCAAATCAATTTAGCACGGGATAATTTCTTATAAGATTGGGCTCTGGAATATTAATATGACAAAGAGTTTTGATTCCACATAATGAAATACCTTTTCTTCGTTTTTCTTCTCACTACTGCGGCAACAACGGTTAGATGGACACCACACAAGTTTGAAAACAGCAGATGTCGACCGATTCAACTTGAAAGTTTGATGCTTTTTTGAAAGTTAGGCGCTGACACAAAACTAAAAGACTTAACGAAGGTAACATTGTGAAATGTTTATTTAGTTGTGTCTTGTTGTTTTTGTTACATTCCCTGTCGTTATATCGCTGCTTGATTTGCTAGATGTATTTTATATTTTATTTTGTTTTTCTCGTCAAATTCTAAGCCGGCATAATAGAAATTTTTGAAGAGAAACTATAAGCTAAAAACTTGAGTCATGAAGACTGTTTCACTTAGAAAAATTCCTTTTAACTTTCTTCGTGCTGTCTTTTAAGGAGAAGGAACCTCTCGCCATCTATTCAACTCCGCAATTGTCAAGCTTTTCCGGTACTACTGAAAAGCCCGTCATTCATTTGCAACACAGCGAACGAGAGACTCGCAAGGTTAACTAAAACATAAGGGACCTTTAAAACGTTCCTTATATAAACAGGATGTGTGTAGTAACAGATTCTATCGTCTAGTTTTTAAGAAGTACATTAATGTTAGGAATCATGCATTCGACGTCGCAATGTTTCTATAATTATTTTACTAGTAATTTCTAGATCTAGAGGTCAAACAAATTGAGTGAAAGTGCATGAATTTAAATGCAACTGCACCCTTCGTAGCAAACGTGAAGGTCAGTAACTTCGGCTGGTGTTAACATTCAGTCATGTTAATTTATAGTAAACACTAGAAAAACTCAGGAGTTGAACTTAACAGTTTAAAGTAAAATTAGGGAAACTTTTCTGTCTAAGAAGCCCGTTTGCATAGACGATGTTTCGACCCTGCTCGAATTTATGATGCGATTTATCGACGATTTTCTGCGTAAGAATCACCAAAATCCCAGCATATTTACAGGAGCAATTTTTATAGTCCGTTTTCTTTCAGTTCACGTATTATCAGTATTTAATTGTTTTTTCTTGTATAGCGATACTGTAAACATTTAACACAGTGTTAATGGATACCGGCCTTCGTTAAACTTGTTTATCTTATGGTGAAATGATTGAACTTCCTTTTTGGCGTAAACTCAGTAACTGAAAGGATTCCGTGGGATTAAGAACATACCCATTTCTTTTGATTTTAAAAGTTTTGTTAAGATGCGATGACCTGAAAAAGCTGTACGAACAATGGCCACCATCACTCTATTTTCACAGCTTTACCCAGTGCTGTCAGACAGACTTTTTGTCTTAACCTTCAAAGTGGACATTCTTTGAACACGCGAAACGATCTGCTTGATTAGCATAAAGTAATTATTAAAGATACCGCAAAACTGCAACTAGATCTCGCCCCTTTTGATAGAAGTAAAAGGGCGAGTGAGACCCCGCAGTTTTGTCCTCACCATTCAGAACACCTTTATTCCCGACAAACATAATTTTCTTTTCAGTTGTTAAAAAAGCAACCCTTCTGGGTATTATTACCACAATATGGGCCTTTGTGTCTCAAAAGCCCCGCCGTCATCTTTTACATATATAACTGTTTCTCTGAAGCCGGCTGTCTCACATCTATTCACTGAGGTTTTCTAAACCTTCCCGCCGAAAATTTTGCTCAGTCAGTGAGGGTTCATTTCAAGAATATTCCATATTAAAAAGAAAAACCCCTTTGCTTACCTTGAATGATCTATTGGATTTTTATTCCTGCTTGTCAGGGAAAAAGACCAACAGATCAAATGAATATTGTTGTTGCCGGCTGAAGAAAACTGATTGCTTGTGTGGCCGTTATTTTTATAGGTTTCTGTGTTATGCTACCTGAAAGTATGGCTTCTCAAAACCTTAGGACAGTTTTAGATAGCTCTGTGAAGTAGTTTGTGCCAAGAACCTCCGGCATACACATCTTTTTAGACATGCGCTGTCCATTCTTTCGATCCACTTCCGTTTCCACGTTTTCTGATTCTGCGCAGACTTCAGTTCTTCCTTTTCTCATTGTTGTATCTAAACTATCTCAACATCGTTCGCTTTTCGTTTCCGGTTCCGGTAGTAGGCCCCAGTCTGGACGCAAATAACTCGCGCCAAAATGACATCACTTGATGCGATTTTCTACAAGGGAAACAAGTCGAGCTCCCGGTTTCTCGCTCACTTTGCCACCGAAAACATAAATTTCTAGCTCAAGCTTTTCGCTCGAGAAAAATTTTGAGCCCGACGTTTTGGGAAGTCTGTGTTGTATCCTATCATAGGGAGAGGGATAGACGAAAAAGGTCAATTTTCAAAAAGATAGACGGCCATCTTAAAAACGTAACGTAGGTTTTAAATAATTTTAAGAAAAAAAACTTTATTTACAGTCTTATTCGCTCTTCTGATCCGCGACGTACACTCACTGCATTTGTGATATTAGTGTTCATTTTATCTGCATATTGAAGACATATAGAAAAGTCACGTAAAGAGGCCAATTTAAAAACCAGACATCTACAACTTTGGGGGCACAGTAAATGTTTTCTTACAAACCTACTGACGTTTTTTTATGAAACGGAGAGGTGATATAGTTCTCAAAGTATAACTTCCTTTCCGCTGTGTAACGACAGAAGTGTCTTTCACAAACAAATCTTTACCAAGTCGTTCACCTCTTTTCAGTGGGTAAGCTAAAACCTAAGGAATTTTATTGAATTAAATGATAAGTGGTAGGCCCTACCCCAGCGGTTTATAGAGTGGTTCAAACTTTGAAAGTCAGCTAGTGACTTGGAGCAATTACATAACTTAAGGAGAGACTATAGGATCTTCTTCTACATTTCTTCTCTAGTCTTCTTTTTTTCGCTCTTTAATTTGCATTGTTGAATTCTTGTGTTCGTTTGTAAAATGCGAAAAAAGAAAATGGATTCGTTCGTTATTGTATATTATTTGCCACAGAAAGCTCTACAATATAAGTGAACAGTAGCATTGGAATTGCGGTCTCACCATTTCTCTAATGCTCTCCTTGAAAACCCCAAAAAGGAACTCGCGTAGCTTTTATGTCCAGTTCAGTCTTTAGAAGACATCTTAAACAACATCGACTGCTATTTGAGCTATTAGTATCTCCACTGAAAAGTTGCATTCAGTTGCTTTTATGGGTAGAAAGTCTTTATCATCCTCTTTCGATAGTACGTAGAAACAATATCATCGTTAATACGACGGTTGATTTTTTTTGTTTAATTTTTTTTTTTTTCACACCACAGGACTTTCCAACTTTCGTATCCCTCGAATTTTTGCACGCTTTAACATGCGTACACGAAAAATAAAAGGATCGTCCCGGCATAAACCCGATAAGGGCGCCCCTAGCTCTTCTTTCTTTACAGTCTAAAATAGTAAAGATATCACAAGAAAACCTCACTCTTTTCCCGCACGCATATTCTTTGAAACATCATAACCACCATTGTTACTCAATAGAGGATCGGAGACGAGCTTGTTCTACGTTAACCTGCTTTAACTGAATGACCAGTCCTGTTGTTGTCGGGCGGTGGAGACGAGTTGTCACACTAACTGGAAATCTGTGGTAATTAAGTGGAAGGGCCAAGTCAGTTTATGGTTTAACCTCAGTTTTCACTTGTCACGGAATTTTTAACATGACGATTTAGGCAATTTGTTTCCTCCCATTTTTGAAAAGAATGTTAAATAAGCGCTTATTTGAGGAAAGACGGTGAAATGAATGACTTGTGCGGTAAAAATTTCCTTATCAAAAGAGCAGTCAACAGCTGAAAAATAAGCAAATACTAATCGTTTAATATGCAGCATAGATATTTCCGCGAATCCTTACAAGGACTGATAAAATTTTCAATTATGTTAAGCCTATATGAGATTTTTAAAAGTAAATAACATTCAACGTTTGTATCTCTCAGTTCTTATGAGACTTGCACTGTTGTTTCCAGGTTCTCCTTCTCGCTCATAGAGAAAATTATAGACATGTTTGAAATTCTTTAAAGTTAAAGGTATTCTTCCTTGTCAATCCCTTCTGCCGCTGTTCTGTCTTGTTAGCTATCACTCTTTACATCATTTTCTCTTTGTTTAAATTCTCTTGCAAATGCTTGACTCTTCCAAAGCTGTAAAGACAAAATGTCATTAGTCAACGACTTTCTCATCTTGCTGTAGGTAATTCTAAACCCCTCGCTGGCTTGCGTCGTTGGTACCTTGTACAAAGTACTAGTGGCTTAGCCTACTAAAACAGCTAAAATTGATTTTACTTTCGAACGCTCCCATTACGGACGCACTACCTGTATCTGTAATGAGTTCGAACACCACTCTATCAAGGAGTGTTGATGAGATCCAAAAGATAGCAAACTTCATGCAGTTCCTTTCTGTTTGAATTCCGTCGGGTTCAGCGTATTTAGTCAGATTTAGTAAAGACAATGCTTATCAAATAAGAACGAAAAAACGCGCGGAAAGGACTGAATGCGACTCCCGGTGCTCAGTTTGCAGGTCTGCCATTGGTCAACCCGGACAGTTTATATCTGTGCATCTTCGTTAATGTCGTCGCAATGTCTTTGTTTTCTCTGCCTGTTCAACAGACAACTTGCTCGTTGTGATTGGCTTAGAGACACTAACAGTTCAACAGAACTAAAAGGGTATTTACTTTGTTTTTGCTCACCTACCTTTAAATTTTCAGGTAGGAAAGCCCTAGTTATACGTCTCAATTTGTCGGATTTGCCAAACAGAAAAATCGGCAATATCAAATATAAATGGTGCACTGGTCGATCTGAAATAGACGTAACGAACGAGCCGGATTTGGACGAAAAACCTGGCCTTTCCGGTGGACCAAAAGGACTGCCTGATAACTGAAAATATAAGATGTGACATGTGCGAATTAGCCGTTAAGTTGACCGACACTCGTACCGACAAATCTTCAGCCGAAAGTCTTCCCTTAAGATTTGACAAAGCGGCGTCATATTTTCTTTGATATTTACCTTCGGAAAAATTATTTTTATTTCCTTTTGTGAAGTCTTCCATTCTTTAAAATCGTCTCCGCAAATTCATAAAGTATATGTCATTTCCCAAAATGCCCAATTTCCCAAGGCAAAATAAGTTGATTGATTCGGTTTATCAT
>CALNXI010003701.1:1922-39654 GCA_942486025.1 Porites evermanni
GAACGGATGCCTAAATAAAGGTTCTTGTATTTTTGACCAAGAAAAGGAAACTTTTGCTTGTTCATGCAAACAGCCATGGGGAGGAGAAAGATGCGAACTGGGTAAGCAGTGTAATTTTATTCACAGCGAGATCGTTATTTGTTTTTCATTTTCATTTAGAAATGTATACTGGTATGACAATATTTCTTTACAGTTTAAGCGGTTTTATGTCTATATTACAATCAATTTGACTAGTAGTAATAGTAGTAGCAGCAGTAGTACTAGTAGTAGTAGTAGGTAGCAATTGTTGTTGTTCAAAATAGCTCATATGTCAGTGGTTTGAGCGTATGTATCTTTGTGGCTTTGTGTGTTGGGATTTCTATTGCAGGAGCCAATAAGGTTGAAGGTACTATGAGTTGAAGAGTAGGAACCAATGAGATTTTGGCATGTAACATGACATTCACCCGGCTTAAGGTCAAACAAGGGCACTTTGAGACCGCCACCTTGATTCTTCACAATTTTTTCGCCTTTTATTAGGGCTAAAGGTGTTTAGAAGCATAACATTGAAATATCTTTACGATTCAAACGCTGAGTACGGTGTGATGGAGCTGTTGAAGGGTCTATATTTTAGTGCGGGTGCTGCTTCAAGACATTTCTGACCTAATTCGACCGACGCGAACGGTACAACGCGCGTATGTCATAATGTATGAGTTCTGTTTCACCTGCTTAACGGTTGAGTGTAAAAGATCATATATTTTTCAAAGTTCCTCCAATAAAACGATAATTGAAATTTAGGTAGGGAAATTAAGATAAATTGTCGTTTTAGAAATTTGAAAGGCAGGGCGCTTATTGTTAATCCTGTAAACAAGCTTTTTTTTCTCGGTTACAAAGTTCAACAGACCTTTTTCGTACCGGGAAAAAAAAACATGAATTAGGTAAACAACGTGAAACAAGCTTGCTGCTTATGCACCTATCAATGTAAATCCCGTGGGGGGTAGTGCGGGCAAGGGGAGGGGATTTGATGCCTGAGGCTATCCCCATGTCGGGCTTTTGATCGTGCGAAGTGACCCAGGGTTCGGGACATTTGACTTTGACCGACAGAAGCCTGGTATTCCTGGTATCAATTCAGAAGCAGTTACCAAGTCCGTTCCTCGAAAGAAGTTTTCATTTGTTTTAATCGCCATAATCCGATACTTTTAACTGTCATGTAAACAGATAATGTCTATTTTAAGAAAGTTTTTATCTTCAAGTTCCCATCTGATTGTAAAACTCGATTGAAATCGAATTCCACCATGAAAGTCAGAGGATTTTTTACGAGTCACTGATCTGACCTGTTCCGACCTGTTAAGCAGATGTTATAAAGTATTTTACGTTTCATTAATATTATAACAGCACGGTCATCTTCCTAGAGCGATTTTGTTGTTCAAAATAAGAAATGCTAGTGGAGAGAGAAAATACTTAATTACAGCGAGTAACTTAACGGAGCTTACGTTAAAAGTAGTAAGAAAAAAATAAAAGTAGTAAGAACGTACTTTTGAAATGTTCTTTTATTCGTTTTATATATTATTATAGTATTGTTTGTTTAGATTTTTTCCCCCGGGGTGGGGTCTTTCTTGACACTTTTGATTGACCTTTCTTTTCCCACCCTGGGGAATTTGATCCAAAAATTTTAAAATTTGTCAAATCCCCACCCCTTGCCCGCACTCCCCCCCACGGGGTTTACATTGATAGGTGCATTAAGAGTCATTGTAGTTATTGAAAAGTAATTTATTTAGTAAAGTTGCGTAATTTAAGTAGATACAGTAACGTCAGGGAATTAAATGGGAAGAAGCTGGTTGACAAAATAATTAGATTTAAGCAATAGAAAACGTTTTCCGTGTTTGCATAGCCTGATATAAACACAAGAGGGGTTGGGAGAATTCGAGACAAATATGCAAACCCAAGACGAAGTCGAGGGTTTGCATAACTGTCGAGAATTCTCCCAGTCCCTCGAGTGTTTATATCAGGCTATGCAAACACAGGAAAAAATTGTTCTTTTGCTTTTATAAAATAACTCTCCCGAGAAAAAACGCAAACTCTTTGTTACGGTCCTGATTAAAAGAGAAATTCTTACCAGTCGCAAAGTCTTATACACGAAGTCTTCCACGCGTAGTCAGTTCTTGTTATGCAAAAAGATGCTATCCAAAATACGGATTTTTCTCGCTTAAAATGTCAGCTTAAGCGAAAAAAAAATTGACACATCTTCTTTGTAACGATTTTCCAAGTTTCAGCCGACGAAGGAATGGGTAAATATAGTAAACTTGTCGAGTTTTGAACTTGAACACTTTTTCAAATGTGTGCTTGCGTGATTAGCGCGCGAAAAGCAAAACATCTTGACGCCACAACCATGTTTACATACTCTCATGCAAACACTCCTCTCGGCCAATCAGAGCGCGCGTACTATCTTCGTTATTTTATAAATTGTTCTATTAAGTGGAATAACATGATATGAGTAGAACTGACTATATTTCGGCAGTTTGATAATTTTCTTGGAAGGAAAATCAACCTTAACGTTGCGTAAAGCATTATTTAATTGCAGATATTGTAAAGCCGAGAAGATTTCTTAAAATCGTTTGAGCAAATTTTAAAGTAAACAATTTGCGTTATTGTACGTACGAAATCGTAAAAGGGATAAAGTCCAACACTCTCACGTGTAAATTGTGTGCTTGAGTTATTTTTATAATCCTGTTTACTGAATTACTGCGTGATAACTCGAATTCCCTCAAGTACGAGCCACGAAAGGGGGAAAAGTCCGACACTTTCACGTGCAAACTGTGTGATTCTACATTTCATGCTGGCTTCTCACAGTAATGATGGTAAACTTGAACGTATAAAGAGATCTTTTGCTTTGTAACTGGTGCCTAAGCGAAGGCTCTTTTCTTTTAAGAAGCAATAATTTACAACACTTTTAGAATTAAGTCGTCAGACTCAAAGACTGTTCAATTATAAAGTACAATCGCACGTGACAATCTCGTGAAACTTGATCATTCAACCATCTACAACAATGATGAAAATCGTGGCATTTCTTAGCTGTTCGTATTCGATGAGCTTCATTATTTTAAGAAACCATGAAGAAACCTTGAAACATTCAAGTCTTCCCTCTATTAAAGCAACGTTTGGTGAGTTGATATTCATAGTACTTTAACAATTTGTTTATTTCGCGCCAGAAGTCTGAAGGAAAGACAGAAAAGTGAATCTGTAGTATGAGGATCGAATTAGCTATGCGCAGCGGTTCTCGTTTTCTTTAATGTGCCGCATTATATACCCAATTTCGCACAAAACATAGCAGTTAATCTAGGATTAAAAGAGTAGATTGCCGATACTGTTACACTGAAGCATTCAAAATAGCTCATGCATGTAAAACGTGTCTATGTTTTTAGTTTGTTGTTGTTGTACAGTGATTGTTTCATGTCAGTTGTCTTAGGTTCCTGTTTTAAGAGTTTTAGTTTAAAGGTTCCCTTTTGTCCTATATATTCTTAAAAGCTAATAGTCTTTATTACAAGTTTAGCTCTTTTGCGACCAAAAAACTCTGCTACATCATTCAAATTTCGCTTCAATCACAGAGGACGTGACAACTATAAAGATCTGCTAAAGACATGTCATTATATTTCACACATTTATCTCTGAATTAGCTGCAACAGAAAAATCGATCTTGCAAAACGTTATTATTAGCTTTTTTAAAAGCCACGCGAGAGGAAGTCCTTTTCTCCCTATGCGCGCGAGATATTACTTGAGATTTCTCCCTTCCAACCTTAAAGAAACCAGCCCATGCAACCCAGGTTTCGCTGACCTCGATTGAGCTTAGAAAGTAGCTATATCACAAAAGTTGGCAAAGATCGAGGCTAACAAAATACTGATAATATAAACAGTGAGCAACCTATGACATTGCGGTGCATTCCAATCTTTTTCCAAAAGTGTTTTATTTTTTTTGTTTCATTCAGTTCAGCACTCGTCATGTGAAGCTGTTACAACAGATGGAATATACCAGCTAAAAGTGAAATCGCTACAATTTGAGGTAAGCTTTATTAGAGGCTATTGACTTTTTCATGATTACCGATCAGTGTGGTTCTCAGTGTTAAATCTCTGATTTTGAGTGCGTAAGCAAACTCTTTCAAGCGTACATAAAGCGATGGTGCATCTTGACCAGGTGACACAGACAGCCTAGATATTTCAGTACACAATTTAGGTCTGCTTTCACATCAAAAGATTATTTCCTAGGGGAAAAAAACGGGGGGGGGGGTACTCAATAAAGTTTTATACGTGGAGGCTCCACCCCGAGGTCCAGCCCCTTTCCCTTTTTACTCGCACCATTTCTGACAGAAAAGGTCCCCCTTTCATATACCTTATAATGACAAATGGTACCCCTTTTCACATACCAATTTTTACAACTTTGCATCCCTTTTAACTTTTGTAAAGGCACTGTATTTTAAATGATAAATCACAAAACCAGAACGTTTCCCTGACTGTGTTACAACAATAAAATGCATTTGTTTCCTCTTTTGGGCCTTTCATCAACTGAAATAACAGATTTCCCACCCTGACGCCTGTAATAGGTACCCCCTACTGGAGGAGGAGCCTCCCCGTATAGGCCATTATTAATAAAAAAAATTAATAAATAAAAATTAACTCTTCATCTGCAGGCCTATTGTGACGTCACACCCAAAGGTAAACCGTGGACTCTTATTGCAAGATTTTCTAACTTTGATTAAGTGTCCTGGATAAATGATGATAGACTTTGGTGGTATGACCGAAACGTTACCATAGGAACAACAAGTGATCCTTCAAATAATACGGACATGATCTCACCAGCTTTCTGGTTGGTGAGCGGCAGCGAGTTTAGGATCACGCGCAGTGATGATTCCAGTCACACGCCACTATTGCAGACCAGGGAACTGTTTGGGTGGACGAACATTTCGATCAAAAATCACAAGTTATGGCGACTTTAGAAACGGCAAAATTTGGTCCAGACATACAGCTAAGTGCCTAGGAAGCTGCACTGTTCAATATGACGGTCAGTATAAGACAACAGACGGGTTTCAACAGGCTGAGTGTCGTAGCAACATCCAAGGCAGCAACAAGATCGGCTTTTGGTGTAGTTATGGACCTCGAACTCCAGTATACGCATTTAAATCTATCATGATGATTGGTGGAGGAGGTTCAGGCTGTGCACATGCTGATCACGGGATTGGAATAACTGCGATAAACAAACGTTCTAGAACTAAATATAAATACGACTTTGGAAATACCGCTAATCCATCATACAAACCGACACCATCACAATCCTACTCATTAAACTTATGGATCCGCTGAATGGCAGCAAGGCCAAAGTCAATTCCACATATTTTTAACCGCATTATCTTTGATACTATAAACAAACGTAACAAACATCTCAACTTTCGAAATAGATTAAAAAAATAGATACTGAAACTAGCCAACATTTGCCAGCTTCAGAAAACAGCCGATATTTTGCCACGCCACCGCTGGTTTTTCCACGAAATGAAGTCTGAGAAACGAGTGCGGAAATTCCATACAGATGACGCGTCACTACCCAGATCTGGATAGTTTGCGGCGTAGCAGGCCTGGCCGCGTAGGAAATTTGCTTCAGCCAAACTCAGACTTGCCACAAGGGAATGTGAACTTCTTATCGCAGGACAAGAAAATAGCTGGCCTCAATCAGGGTCTGGGCACGGTCTTGTGGTGGGCATTGGCTTTGTAGGCTGTGTAACGGTTAATCATAAGAGTTATTCTTGGTTGAATAAAAGCTATATTGGTCGGAGAAATTATCTCTACAGTTTTGAAACGTGCACTTTTAGCTAGAAAATAGTTTTTAGGAATAACCCTGATTTTATGGCTAGCCGGCAGCCCAAAGACTGTAAATGTCTCTGGCTTCCGGTTGTCATAAAAAAACCCATAAGACCTCGTGAAGGGAGGAAGCCTAAAATAAAAGGGGTAAAGGGTCTTGGGCCCCATTCCTCCCTCCACTACCCTCCACGCTCTTTTCACGCGATCAACGAGGACTCCCGCCAATCACACCAAGATCAACATTTGTCACGAAATCAGATGCTAAAATTCAGTAGAAATACCCAGTACCGTTAACTCAGATGTGAAACCCCGTTTTACGGACACCCGCTTAATACGGAAAATTCATCATTACGGACAGTTTGCTTTGTCCCTTTGAGAATATAGCCCTTGATTTCAGCCTGCTTCATACGGACACTTTCTACATGTATGACCCCCAGTGTCCGTATAAACAAGGTTTGACTGTTTTGATTCCCAGATGATAAACAAACCTATTTCAAGTTGAAACGGAATATGGGGTGTAAAGTTACTGCTCTTAACATAGTCGAGTCAAAGTTGCTTTGCATGCATAAAGATGGAATCCCAACTTCAAAAATTATCGTCCCAACGTAGCGACACTTTTGTTAAAAGTTTTTGGCTTTTCCCTTTTTTGTCTATGTTGTTGACGATTGCGTTGTTTTTGCGAATGGAGGTAATCAACAACAAAACGGAGATTAATGGAATGCGAATATCGAAAGTTGAAAGCCAAATGAAGATTATGAAGACCTTCCATGCAACAGATGACAAAGATGTGAAATTGACCCAAGGTAGGCATGCCGTCTTACATTTTCTGCACCTTTAAGTTCAGAATACAAAAACAACCAATCGTAGAAAAACAATGAAGCTTTCGACACATTGCCTTGAACCAAGCAAAAATAAGTGCCTGAAAGCGTAATAAGTGTAGTTAGGGGCTCCTGGCCTGTGCACCATGACCATTCGGTAACCATTTTGCTAGCCATCAGGCTCTTTAATATTTTCAATATTTTTAGACAAATGCTGCTATGTAATAAGTTTGCATTCTTGAAACGAGTGAGGAGAATTTTGACGGGCTAACAAAAGGCAGAAAATACGTGAGTGAATGCAAAGTAACACTCCATTACGCTTTCAAGGAAACACCATCGAATCTTCTGACTGTCTTAAATTGCTATGGGTCACCATAGATAAACAGTTGAATTTTAACACTCACATTAATGAAATATGTAAGAAGGCGAGTCAAGGGGTAGGTGTAATGTTAAGGCTTAAAAAACTTGTCCCTACCAATGCTAAATTAACTCTTTATAAATCAGCCATATTGCCTTACTTAACCTATTGCCACCTGACTTGGCATTTCTGTAGTGCCACCGACAAAAGAAAGCTTGAACGGGTCCAAGAAAGAGCACTGCGCGCAGTTTTCCTAGATAAGCAATCAAGCTACCAAGCATTGCTGGACAAAAGTGACCTAACGACTCTTCAGAACAGAAGACTGCAAGATATTGCTATCCTTATGTATAAGGTGAAACACAAACTATGCCCCATCAAAATGTCCGAGCTATTTCACGCGCATTGCTCACCCTACAACTTGAGGACGGCAGAGTTCGCCATTCCCAGATTTAGGACCAATAAATATGGTAAAAACTCGCTCACCTACCTGGGACCAAAGTTGTGGAATAAGCTACCAAGCGAAATCAGAACTCTCCCATCATTATTTAGTTTCAAAAATTGTATTCGTAAATTTGATCTAGGTGTAATGATAGACGACGACAATTGCTCCAATTGCATCCTTTGTAATTCTTAATCTTTTTAAATCAATTATTTCATTAGTTGATAGTTAGTAGGTTTTTAACTATATTATATTGTTAGGTAACTATATTAGATTGTTAGGTGTCCCCAATTAGTAGAGGGGTTCTTAACCCCATCGGCTAGACATTCCAAGACACATAAATAAAGTTTATGTATGTATGTATGTATGTATGTATGTAAGTAGTAGTGCCTCTGTTGACACGACTTATTGACCACTGAAATAACTCTCACGTGCATCAAAAAAATGCTGAGAATTTTTTGAGAAAAAAGCCATACAGCGAATGCGGTCAAGACAAAAGCAAATCACGCGAGACAAGATCCATAATCTAAATGGCCTTAATTTTTAAAAAGAATTAAACCGGTCTTGCGCATAGCCTGTGTCTCAGACACTCCACACTGCCTCTATAGCAATGGTTTAGACAAAGAAATAATTTTATTGTTTAATTAATTTCTCCTTTGTTGTTTGAAACTGGTAAAGCAGGCGTTGTAGTAACCTGAATTTCCGACGTGCCTTCGAGTCGCTTACTGCATTTAAAGAGTATTAGTATAGGTATTTTTAAAACTGAACTCACCGAGCCACAACAACAGGAAGTAGAAAACAGACTTATGTAACGTCATTTGATACTAGGCTGGGACTAGGCTACTTTAAAAATAAATCTCAAGACCTTTTTAGCTAGGAAACATTGTTCTAGCGGTACAGTAATTGGATACGGGGGAAATCATTGGATCTGGATATAGCTGTGAGAAATTAATTCCTTTCATATTTCGTACTAAATGAGGCGCTTTGCCGTCCGTTACTTTTAAATTGTCTTTCCCTTTTTGTTGATATTTTTTAAATGAAACACAAGCCTGCGAGCAAGCTCTTCAATCATGGCGAGCGGGCGAGCAGGCGAACGAAGCGAGCGGCGAAGCTGCGAGGGGTACTCGTGTCCCTTATCACGTGCGCGGCTGTCGCGTGACTTCTCGCGACTCCCCCAGATGGAGAGCTTGCTCACATACAGGCAGGCTAATGAAAGACTGGCAAGGTCGTTAAGCATTGAATTAGATCGCCTTGGCCAAGAAATGTAAAATTTTCAGCTAACACAATGCTATGGAGTCCGAACCTGTTACTCCACCGACTTTCTTTGTGTTTCTATTGCAACTCCTGTTAGACTCCAATAAAATGCTGGCCAGTACAAGGATTCGTCGCAGCATGAACTCAGCAAGCAACAGCTCGCTGTCAATAGAGGGAGTACGCCGTGAAATCAATATAAGAATAAGCCAACTGAAACCAGAATCCTGGTGTCAGCCTTCAAAAAAGGTCTGCGTCTCAGGTCCTCCTGGTGAAAAAGGAAGTAGAGGTTCCAGAGGAAGACGAGGAAGGCCTGGTTACAAGGGTAAGAAAGGTGCGCAAGGCATTATGGGTCCTTCCGGCAGACATGGTAAACAAGGAATTATGGGAAGTCCAGGAATAAAAGGAGAGAAAGGGCAGAAAGGTAAAGTGTTCAAAGAGAAGAATTTGAAAATTAACAAGTTTTCAATACAACCATTGAAAAATTTGATTTAACTTGTGCACGGTTTTCGCTGTCTGCAATTAACAACAAAACAGGCCTCTTCGTATTTGAAAGCCTTTCTAATCTGGCGAGGTTTAACGTATTTGAATTTTCTCCTTGCTTAAATTCATTTGCTAAACACTTTTTCTAACTTATAAAACAAAGTCTAGAGGGTCCTTTCTCCAAAGTTGCAAGTATTCAAATAAAATTGCTTGTTCTTTAATTGCCCTTACATGCTGCCTTAAATTCCTTATTCATGTAAGAATTCACTTTTGATATATACGCGTTATTGACCAAGCGTGAGGTCAAGATGGCTGGATATTGGCCAAGTTCATCTTTGCGTTGTTGTGGCCGAGACGAACTCGAGTTCAATAAAAACGCAAAAAAGAACAAGACCAATATGCAGCCATCAGAAACAAACAAGCTTGGTCAATAACGGTTTTATTATATGGCCAAAAAGAGAACTTTTCTTGCGGGACCATTGCGGAAATCCCGAACGGGCAAGATAGGCCCATCTTGCCCGCGCCCATCTTGCCTGCTCGGGTAGCCAATTAGATAACAAGATTCGTTTCATATTGTCCGCCTACGGATATAATAAAGAATCATATCGTCCAGCAGCGAAGCACTTGAAGTTGAATAATGTTACAATAACCTCAACAGGTGCTGTGGGGCCCAGAGGAATGATGGGACTGAAGGGTGATCCTGGAGAATCTATTTCTCTTCCAGTAGCGGTTGTATCTCCTAACACACAAACAGTGAGAGAGAACCATTCTGCTACGTTTTACTGCTCGGCCAGTGGCAACCCAAAGCCTACGGTGACCTGGACAAAAGTGAAAGGCTCACTGAGAAATAATATTGCGAAATTGGGTCATGGCGGGAGGCTTGATATAATACACTCGACATTCAATGACTCTGGGGAGTATAAATGCATTACAGTTAATATGCTGGGGCAAGATGAGAAAATTGTTGAGCTTATTGTTGAAGGTAATTAGTTTATTTAAAAATGTGAACCCGGTACTCTTTATTTTCCATTTGAACTCAACTCAAGTCACGGCGAAACTTGGCTAGTTTCTTGAATTCATTGCTGATATCAATTGTTTAATAACTAAATCAAGTGACATAATCTCCAGTTTTGATTGCAGTGAAGGTGGAAATCAAAATGCAGAGTTTCTAAAAAATAATGAGAACACTGACCAAGAGAAACGGTTTATCAAGAGCCGGTTGTTCAATTCTATCACTACGTGATCAAGTCTTCAAACAATAATAATTATCTTAAGATATTACATGGCCGCGAGTGAGAGATACTTTCAGCACGAGAAGATAAAATTCGTATCCCCAAGCGGCCATGTAATATTCTGTTTATTTTATAGATACTGATGAAATTCGTACATAAAACACAACTTTTTGAAACTCTTGTAATTCTTGTAATTGGCTAATCATATTAGTAATCATGGCGACACCAATATCCTCACACATGAAGGATAAAAATAGTATCTTCACTGTGCGCGATGAAGATATGATGTTTTAGTAAAAGGAAAAATCCTGGTATTTCATCATTATCTATATTCTATATCACTCCTTTTGATCTGTCATACTAATACTATTAATGATGAAAACAGTAACAACAATTCAAAAAGGAAAAAATGCTATATACGCCACTTGACAATTATTATAGCGAGGGAAAACAGTAAGACAGACATAGTGAATCGAAAAAAAGGAAATATGTGAGGAAGTGACAATCGCAAAGTGAACCAGTATAAATCAAAAGGAATTAAAGTGAATTGTCTTTGAGATTCGACTGATAAAGTCACTCACTTCTTTCTAATTCACAGTTAGCCCGCGATTCACCAGAGTCCCAGAACGATTTCTTGTTATAGAAGAAGAAGCGGTAGCATCAGTAACTTGTGAAGCCTTTAGTTATCCACCCTCTGTGATCACCTGGACAAGACCTCTGGTTGCTTTACCAAGGGGACGGAGCAGTGTTACCAACGGAACATTGACAATTCAAGACTTCTCTGCTGTAGACACTGGAACATACGTTTGTACGGCTAAAAACAAACTTGGTTCAGTCACTGCTGTGATGGCTTTAAATATCCAAAGGAATCCTGGTATTCATTATAACACTGGATTTGTAAAATTTTAATCCACTGAACGGGTGGGCTAGTACTTCATTATGGGGATGTCGTTTTTTGAGCGAGATTGCGACGGTATTAGTTTTCTCTGAAGGGCGTTGCTCCTTGAAACACTGCAGCTTAGTTGCTAAGTTTATAAAGGAATCGCAAAGTCTGCATACGAATTAAGTATTCCATTAGGCAGCAGCTGACTTCAGGTTTCCTTAGCACGGAATGACTGGGAGTGTTGCTATACCCCCGCCCCCACCCGCTCATGGCTATGGTAGTTGATTACCTTTAGCAATGATATCGCCCGTACCCATTTGTCCACCTGGGCGCCTGAGTGAAGGGAACGATAAAGTGGAGCAAGGTTTCTTGTCTAAGAAAACAAGGCAATGACAAGGCCAATACCCGGACATCCAGATCCGAACGTCGAGGGCATCACGCCTCCCCACAAAAAGTTCATTCATATACAGTCTAAAAAATGTCAAGCCTCTTTTACCGGACAATTCGGTTTTGCGACCTCTTTTCTTTTATCAACTAAAACAATGAGTAGATTATAGTTTATAGAGACTTAGAAAGGAGAGATTAATTATAAAGTTCAATTTTTTTTCTGCCGTTTATAGTTTAATTTGTGTTGTTTGCCTTAATTTTAAGATTCCTGCAAAGCTGCCGTGTCCAAACATTCCCCAACAGGTGGAACATATGACTTAAAAGTAAACTCAAACAAATTTCAGGTAAGGTTAAAAATACAAAACTTGAATTTTTTCCACGATTCCGGACGCCCATTTTACCCTTTTCAAGGCTAACTAACACTAAGTGTTGGTAAGCCTTGAAAAAAAATGATGTCAACTGCGAGCAGTTTCGTTCATCACGACTCGCGGGTTCGCCGTTTGCTTCCATGGGTGACGCGTGGAGTACATGTAACTTTGTAAAAAAAGGGACTTCTCGCAGTCTAGTCTTTTCTCGTCAAACGTCGTTGTTTACATTTGTGCCGGTCGGGATAAGAACTGGACAGATTTTAAGATAAAAGGCTGACTGCAAGCAATCTAAAAAACAAGAATTGGTTCTTGTTGTTATTCTTTTAGAATAACGACATTAACTTAATAACATCATTAATTGAAAAATTCATCTATTTCATCTCATCTAATTCGAGGTTGCCATTTTACACAGGTGTACTGTGACGTCAAAACCCAAGGTTCACACTGGACTCTTATCGCCAGATTTTCAAATCGCGACACCAAGAACTGGATGCGAGACGATGGACACTGGTGGTATGACCAAAATGCTTCCATGGGAACAACAACTGATCCGTCAGTCAATACGGATATGATCTCACCAGCTTTCTGGTTGGTCAGCGGCAGAGAGTTTAAGGTCACGCGCAGTGATGACTCCAGTCACACGCCTCTACTGCAGACCACAGGGAACTGTTTGGGTGGACAAACATTTCGATCAAAAGTAACAAGTTATGGCGACTTTAGAAATGGCAAGGTTTGGTCCAGTAAAAGGGGCCTAGGAAGCTGCACGGTTCAGTATGGCGGTCAGTACAAGACAACACACGGGTTTGGTCAGGCTGAGTGCAGCAGCAACATCCAAAGCAGCAACAAGATCGGTTTCTGGTGTGACTGGGATGGTGGTGATGGATCAGTGATGATGATTGGTGGAGGAGGAAGTGGCTGTGATCGTGCTGATCACGGGATCGGAATAACAGAAACAGGGGATGCTTCTTTTGTTGAAGTTGGCTACACTGAAACTGAATATGACTTTGGAAATGACGCTGATACAAGGACACCTCCAACCAAGTCATACTCATTAAACTTGTGGATCCGTTGATTCTAAGCTTGCTTTGTAAATTCAAATGCGTTTAGAGCCATTTTCTGCTCTGAAAACTTTCCTCCCCACGAAATACGGAGGATTAAGAGTTAGGCAAGATTTCTGATATATCTATTCCAATTAATTGTTTTAGTTTTATTCAGCTTCATCAAAGGCCCGGTAAATACCACAATCAATTTTTCAGATTTTAATTCACCACCAATATATTGTCTATTACAACGCAGAACTCAGCCACTGAAGAATCTGAGTAGTTCTTATGTTTCGGGTGTTCTTATTGAATTTATGGATATTTGTTGTCTTTTGTTAAATTTGCAGTTGAGCGTAATGACCCATTCCAAGCGAATAAACAGCGCATGCACAGAAGATTCACAAGCTACATATACAGGCTATTTTACAGTTTTGTGTTCAGTTGTCCTGGTCTTTGAATAGAAGCGAGGCTGGACCTTCCTCTTTTTAAAGTCAAATCGTGTTATCCTCATGCGATCAGGCCGTGAGCATGATCATTTACATGACTAACATGCGAAAAATAGGCAAAGGTGACCTCTGGCCTCGCTTCCGAGGGCAGGACAATGAAGGCATAACCGTAAAATGGCCTATTCAGAGTTATTGTAGTAAAATTGAATTTGACCTACTCCATCTCATTCCTACCCATTAAAGACGAATGGATGGAATCTTTTTCGTTGATCATAACCCTATGTATTTGCTCAGTTCGGTTTGATTTCAGTGAAGCAAAACTTGGTCGTACGGCTAGAACATTACCCACCGATCAAGCAGTGAGTGCATCTGCTAAGTTCTTCATTTTGTTTATCAATCACTATCAAAACATCGGCTCAAAATCTTATAGTTAGGTGCGTAGGACACCAATTGTTCGGCTCCTTACCCATTACTTTCGCAATCAAAGGTGGATACGGTCTTTTTTCGTCCCCGAAAAGAAAGGAAGAGGAACAAGGGCTTATTCCCTGACCAGCCGCTGATAATCCAGCTTAGAAGGGAGGACATCTTGAAGGATCTTTGAGGGAAATCAATTGGGCCCAGGTTCCACTTTCCTCTTTACCGCAACCGCCCCCCCTCCCTTCCCCCAACCCTACGCGTACTCTAGAATCTCACCAGTTTTGTCACGAGGTCAGAAATTTGATCCAGCTGAGTATACGATAACGTATTTACCTCAAGATATTAAATAAGCCTTTTCCTAGGAGAAAAGCGGAAGAGGGGAATAAGAAAAGTAACATTTTCTCTGTTCTGAAAAGAGTTCTGACCATACTCAAGCTCCTCTGCATGAAAATGGAATCCCAAAGCAAATCATCGTCCAGTGTAACGACATTTTCTCTAAAAGTTCTTGGCTTTTTCCTTTTTTATCTATGTCGTTAACGATTGCGTTGTTTCTGCGAATGGAAGCCATAAACAATAAGACAGAGATTAATCGAATGCGGATTTACAAAGTTGAAAGCCAAATAAAGATTGTGATGACCCTCCATACAACCGATGTCGAGAACGTGAAAATGTTCCAAGGAAGGCGTGGGTCCGCTCTAACTTTTTTTGCAACTTCAAGTTCAGAATCAAAATAGTTCGCCGTGGAAAAATGATGAAGCGTTTTTATAAAATCATTACCGGGTACTTTGGAGCCTAATACAGAATGAAAAAGGACACGCATGGCCCCCATTTTGTGATCATGCGCTATTATTTTTCAGACTTTTAAGACAAATGCTGCAGAGTAATAATTTAGTTGGCGTTCATTTAACGAGTGACGAGGATTTTGACGAGCCAACAAAAAACAGTGGCAAGACAACACAATTACCCTTTCAGTATGAAACATGTCTCTAATTTCAAAACGACGCAATTTAAAGCATTTACTCAAATTCTTCTCGAGATAACGACAAAAATCTTTGTTTCCTTAACTTTTAGATTGTCGTTTAAAAGAAAACCAGTTAAAACGATAAAAGCTGTATTCCATTTGATGTGGGTTTCACAGTCAAAATAATCACAACAACAGGACGTAGGAAACTTTATTTAACGTCATTTGATACTGCTGCACTAAAACCAAATAACCCATTTTCCTGTTTTGATATAAGATGGGGAGAATTTTCCAGAAGGATTTGCATAATATGATCTCACCAGCTTTCTGGTTGGTCAGCGGCAGAGAGTTTAAGGTCACGCGCAGTGATGACTCCAGTCACACGCCTCTACTGCAGACCACAGGGAACTGTTTGGGTGGACAAACATTTCGATCAAAAATCACAAGTTATGGCGACTTTAGAAATGGTAAGGTTTGGTCCAGTGACAGGTGCCTTGGAAGCTGCACGGTTCAGTATGGCGGACAGTACAAGACAACAGACGGGTTTCAACAGGCTGAGTGCAGCAGCAACATCCAAAGCAGCAACAAGATCGGCTTCTGGTGTGACTGGGATAGTGGTGATGGATCAGTGATGATGATTGGTGGAGGAGGAAGTAGCTGTAGTCGTGCTGATCATGGGATTGGAATTAAAGAAACTGACTATGCTTCTTTTGTTGAACATGGCAGCAATGAAATTGAATATGACTTTGGGTATGACGCTCAAACAAACAATCCTCCATCCAAGTCCTACTCATTAAACTTGTGGATTCGTTGATTCTAAGCTTGCTTTGCAAATTGCGTATAACCCAATTTTCTGCTCTGAAAACTGTCCTCCCCACGAAACACGGAGGATTAAAAGCTAGGCAAGATTTCTGATATGTCTATTCCAATTAGTTGTTTTAGTTTTATTCAGCTTCATCAAAGGCCCGGTAAACAGCTTAATCAGTTTTTCAGATTTTAATTCAGCACCTGTCCAACAACTTGTCCATTTGCAGCTCATAACTAAGCCACTGAAGAATCTGAGTAGTTCTTGTGTTTCAGGTGTTCTTATTGAATTTATGGATATTTGTTGTCTTTTGTTAAATTTGCAGTTAAGCGTAATGACCCACTCCAAGCGAATAAACAGCGCATGCACAGAAGATTCACAAGCTCATTACGTATAGGCCTTTTTACAGTTTTGTGTTCTGTTGTCCTGGTCTTTGAATAGAAGCTAGGCTGAACCATCCTCTTTTTAAAGTCAAATCGTGTTCTCCTCATGCGATCAGGCCGTGACCTTGATAATTTACATAACTAACATGCGAAAAATAGGCAAAGGTGACCTCTGGCCTCGCTTCCGAGGGCAGGACACTGAAGACATAACCGTAAAATGGCCTATTCAGAGTTATTGTAGTAAAATTGAATTTGACCTACTCCATCTCATTCCTACCCATTAAAGACGAATGGATGGAATCTTTTTCGTTGATCATAACCCTATGTATTTGCTCAGTTCGGTTTGATTTCAGTGAAGCAAAACTTGGTCGTACGGCTAGAACATTACCCACCGATCAAGCAGTGAGTGCATCTGCTAAGTTCTTCATTTTGTTTATCAATCACTATCAAAACATCGGCTCAAAATCTTATAGTTAGGTGCGTAGGACACCAATTGTTCGGCTCCTTACCCATTACTTTCGCAATCAAAGGTGGATACGGTCTTTTTTCGTCCCCGAAAAGAAAGGAAGAGGAACAAGGGCTTATTCCCTGACCAGCCGCTGATAATCCAGCTTAGAAGGGAGGACATCTTGAAGGATCTTTGAGGGAAATCAATTGGGCCCAGGTTCCACTTTCCTCTTTACCGCAACCGCCCCCCCTCCCTTCCCCCAACCCTACGCGTACTCTAGAATCTCACCAGTTTTGTCACGAGGTCAGAAATTTGATCCAGCTGAGTATACGATAACGTATTTACCTCAAGATATTAAATAAGCCTTTTCCTAGGAGAAAAGCGGAAGAGGGGAATAAGAAAAGTAACATTTTCTCTGTTCTGAAAAGAGTTCTGACCATACTCAAGCTCCTCTGCATGAAAATGGAATCCCAAAGCAAATCATCGTCCAGTGTAACGACATTTTCTCTAAAAGTTCTTGGCTTTTTCCTTTTTTATCTATGTCGTTAACGATTGCGTTGTTTCTGCGAATGGAAGCCATAAACAATAAGACAGAGATTAATCGAATGCGGATTTACAAAGTTGAAAGCCAAATAAAGATTGTGATGACCCTCCATACAACCGATGTCGAGAACGTGAAAATGTTCCAAGGAAGGCGTGGGTCCGCTCTAACTTTTTTTGCAACTTCAAGTTCAGAATCAAAATAGTTCGCCGTGGAAAAATGATGAAGCGTTTTTATAAAATCATTACCGGGTACTTTGGAGCCTAATACAGAATGAAAAAGGACACGCATGGCCCCCATTTTGTGATCATGCGCTATTATTTTTCAGACTTTTAAGACAAATGCTGCAGAGTAATAATTTAGTTGGCGTTCATTTAACGAGTGACGAGGATTTTGACGAGCCAACAAAAAACAGTGGCAAGACAACACAATTACCCTTTCAGTATGAAACATGTCTCTAATTTCAAAACGACGCAATTTAAAGCATTTACTCAAATTCTTCTCGAGATAACGACAAAAATCTTTGTTTCCTTAACTTTTAGATTGTCGTTTAAAAGAAAACCAGTTAAAACGATAAAAGCTGTATTCCATTTGATGTGGGTTTCACAGTCAAAATAATCACAACAACAGGACGTAGGAAACTTTATTTAACGTCATTTGATACTGCTGCACTAAAACCAAATAACCCATTTTCCTGTTTTGATATAAGATGGGGAGAATTTTCCAGAAGGATTTGCATACTTACGCGAAGAGTCCGATCAAGATCTGGTTATAAAATCTGCTTGAAATTTATTAAGTTATACAAAATAATATCAAGGGATTGCCACCCACTGAAAGATATCATTCCTGTCCAGAAGACTTATGTACATAATCTTAGGACAAAAGGCTGCGCACGCCCGAAAATTAATACAGAGCGTTTTATGTAGATATTTTTATCATAGGTTTTTATCTTCCGTATTATTGTAACATAAGATATGTAGTTTTATCTTTTGATGAAATAAAGACTCATTATTACTATTATCACCACTTGGGAATACAGCTATTTCGAGAAAGGTTGTCGGAAAAATGTGCACGCGACAATCCCGAAAAGTAATATGGGATATTTCTGACGACTGTACCTGTCGAACCTACCTTTGTTGCGTTCCTTTAGCACTCGCAAACACATTTCCACGGCCTTTCGTACCAATTCTTTCAAATTTCTTTAACGAACAGTGAACTTAAAACCACCCACAATGCCTTTCGGGATTGTCGCGTGCATTTTTTCCGACAACCTTTTTTCGAAATAGCTGTAAAGGTGAAGACAAATATGACAATCGTCTTATTCTTCTCATTATCCCCACCAGCAAATTGCCCCTGCGAACGTGATGGGAAGTCTTAAAAGCGTAAATAAATTACCAATTACAAGGGTTTTCATTGCAGCTGAAAAATGGATGGTTAGAAGTAAACTGAAGTTGGTAGCCTTATTTCTCTTCAAAACGGGAACCTGCGACGCTAAAAACGCTTGACAGTTTTTCGTACAGTAGGAGCTATATTTTGCTTTGTTACGATTTGTTTCTAAAAGAGAGGGACAACTACAAAGTAAGTTTGATGAATAGAAGTTCTTTAATATCACCACGCATTCAGTTTGAAGTTGTTCTTCTTAAAGTGCTTTTTGTATTCGCCGTAGGTTTCTGATTACTCTGTTTCTTGCAATAAAGCTTTAGTTAGGAATTTCCTTTCAGATAGTAGATTGTCTGTCAGCAGTCTTCCTCTATTTGTGCGTCAACTTTCACAAATCTGTTAGCGTAGGATTTTAAGGTTAAATTTGACCAGCATATTGTGCAGCAAGTTTTACGGTTACGATTGCCTTCAAACTTGCAGATGTAAAACTAGAAAGCTCTGAGGCTTATTTGCTGAAGTTAGGGAAAAATCTGTCGTGGGATTTCGGAGTCATTTATATTTTTCGTAAAAATGCGGCTTTAATATATAGCGATATCTCAAAGGTTTTTATACCTACAAGAAAATAAATAACATTTTCTTAAAGTTCCATTGTTGTTTATTGACAATGCCAAAAATCATACAAATCGGTTAAATTTTTCATCCTGAAAAACGCAAATCAAAAACATAACCAACACGCATATAAATAGGTTCGGGCCATTAAGAAAAAACATTAAAATATTAAATATCTGCTTTACTTAAAACGAATAAGATAAGATAAGAAACAATTCAATTAACTCTATCTTCCCCGGCAGGAAGAGATGCGGCGTCCTTCCAAAGATCCACAATCCTTCACGTCAAGAGTTTCTTTGAGTGAAGATTGCCAGAAAAAAACATTCCCCGAGCACACTCCTACCAAGAGCCATAATGGGTAGGATAAGCGATGATTTGTCCGAAGAGGACTCAAATTCTGTTTCCCTCGTGAGAAAGTCGTGAGAAGAAGTCCGCTTAATTATGAAAAGAAACAGACGATTAATTCGAGCGTTTAATTGGTCTAAAAATAACTTTGGTGAAATTCACATATGCCAAGGCTAGACTGCGCGTTTCCGTCATTATGGCTCTTGCTCCTACTTAACTAGCGAACTAAGTATACATTAATTTGGACTCTCTGGGTGCTGAACATATAACTCTGGCTCTGGCTCTGAATCTTTATTTGGCAGTTGGGTGAACAGAAAGGAAAACTATTCAAGCAAACAACTTTGACCGCGTTGAACACTTCCTTTGCTGGACAACTTAAACGTCAAGTATAGCACATCTACCGAGAAGAAAAGAAAGAACAGTAGAACTCTTTTAAAGGTACGCTTGTCATAAGGGAGCAGCAACGACGGCAAAGACTACAAAAACGGCATTTAAAAAGTGAATTCACGCTGCTTCAAACTTCATCGAGCTTATTTTATCTCTTTTAATTCGTCAAATGTTGGCAAATTTTTCTGGAGTTCATTTCTAAAGTACTGTAGTACAGGAAGAGCGTGAGAAAGAGGAAGTCGTTGTGAAATTTTTCTGGAGTTCATTTCTAAAGTACTGTAATACAGGAAAAGCGTGAGAAAGAGGAAGTCGTTGTGAAATTAGGCATTTTCACGTCGAAGTAGTGCAGTGACGGCAAAGAAGTGTACAAAAAAAGCGTGATGCACGCGCAAAGTCAGTCTTGTTTTACTGTCTAAACCGTTTGCTATTTTGCCGTTCTCGTTGCCGTCGCTGTCGTCGTTGCGAACCTGAAGTAGACGATTATTTTCAAAAGTTTTAAATTAACTTGGAAGGCAGTATCATGAAGCTCTAAAGCAAGTTGTGTCGGTACAAAGTTTACACAGGGTCCAGAGGAGTTTCGTGTGAATAAATGAATTACTTATTTAAAGTCTCACCTTGAAAAATGTCTATACCTGTCGCTTAGCACGATTAATTAGCCCAATGGGATCTTTATGAATCTACTGTAAACGATTTTTTCACTTCTTATCTGACCCAGATCGACTTTGGTTGTTCGCCATTTTGAAAATCAACCGCCGAGGTCAAATATTCATCTCGCAAAATAGCGCTTAAAACAGCACGGGACGGCAAAAAAAAACATGACATATGACTCAGTTAACATTTTCTTTAAACTTTTATTGAAAATTTTGCTTTAAATTCTGCATTTTGGAACAAATTACAGCCGCCGTATTGTTCATATGTATTTCTTCTATAAATAACAAAAGATCGTCGCTCAGATTTCAATCAACAACGGCCCCCACTAACAGAGGGTGGTCTGCCTGTGATTTGTTGCGGTGCACAGCGAACGAAGCGCTAACTCGAAGCAGTAAATTTCGGTCGCAGAAAATGAATTTGAACGCTTTTTTATGCCGTTTTCCTACAGTATTTGGCAAATACATAAGAATTCTAGATCAGGTTAGTAAAATAAGTACTCTGTTACACAGCCGTTTTTAGTGTCGTCACGCAACGCTCCTCCCCACAAACGGCTGCTGAAAACCGAACTACATTCCTTTCCCTTTGTGTTTGTGGTCTAACGAACAAGCCAATCATGTATAAAAAAATTTGACAATACGTGAGCCGCAGGGCGCTAGGAAGCGAGTACGCTTCTCAGTTTTCGACAAATCAATCAATCGTCGCAGAATTTAGATTCAAGCAACGAAAAGGTTAATTTGCAAAAAAGTTTGTTTTAAGCGGTCAAGAAAGTTCCGAGTGAAAAAAAGGTTTGATGGGCCTAGAAGACTTTTACCAGGATCGGTTGGTTCTTCATTTAACGTGCATATGTACTGATTTGTAATGAAGAATTTAAATGTGCCGGATGTGCTCATTGTGTTCCTGTGAAGACTTAACTCTCAAGGGTACTGATTCAAAAAGCAATCTTAGAAATTATGGATGAGCTATTTCCCGAAACTATACCTGGCAACTTTATGAGCACATCCATGTTGTGCATCGCAATTTGCTCGACTTGTTTGCTGCTGCTGCTTATCTCCCAAATTTTGAATAGGACTCGACTACGACAACACTACTGTAGTTAATTGCTTGTTTTCACGCGACGATTTTGATTATTCTGTCATTCACACATGGGGCACCGATAAAAGCAAAGCTGTGATTGGAGGAGTCACAGTACCGCAAACGTGGCGCGAACACCTTCCAGAAAATGGGAGCTGAATTATAATTGGCTAATCACGGGAAAGGAATGTAGTTCGGTTTTCAGCAGCCGTTAGTGGGGAGGAGCATTGCGTGACGACACTAAAAACGGCTGAGTAGCAGACTATAAAATCAGGCGATTTCATTAAATTCCATTTGAGTTTCAGGGATTCGAAAATCGGCCCAAAATTTGTTTCCTCCCTTTCCGTATTTTATACTCTAAGCCGATCTTGCGAGCCCTTAGTCTCTTGGTTTGCGGTCTATAGAATGTGTAACGAAACTGTAACGCGATCAAAATAACCCATTTTTCAGAGGTTTTCGACGGGTTTTGATGTTCCGAACGACAAACACATCTCCTCTGGACCATTNAAAAAAAAAAAAAAAAGAATGAACAGATGAATGCATATTAAATCTCACGTTTAGTCTGCAAGATATAATCAGATGGTAAAAGATGTATATTAACAGGACTATCAACTGTCTAAAAAGGCTACAAAAACAAAGTATCGATAATAATTTAAGACAATTGGTGTTAATAAGACAAGATTGGCATGAGCTTGTGAATTAAAGTACTTGCTTCTTTACAAGTGATTCTCGATTTTTTTTTTTCTTTTCCAAAAAAAAGGGTCGGTCGGGCGATGGGAAACGAAACATTTTATGGGGATGGCCTTAATAGATAGTCATGAATAAACCTTTTGTTTCTTTCAAAGGACCTAATATTAACCCTAACCCTCACCCAAGACTATCTAAATTTAATTGCTTTAATTCCAGGCACATGTTGTTAGCTGTTCTGAAGACTAGCGTTAGATTAATTCATTTTAGAAAGACAAATTCCCAAAAACGATGTCTTACTTCGGAGAATTCTCTGTAGTTACAGATTCTAGTTTCAAGGAGTATAAAGGCGGCGTTCTAAGGCAAACTTTGTTTAATTCTTTTGAATACAGTTCTGTTTGTCATTTCAGTGTACAGAAAAACCTGTATTAAACGATCACCCTTGTGGAATGGCTAACTGACCGCTTAATACAGATTTTGACAAATCTAGTAGTGTATCAAGAAAATGAAAATAGTTACGAAGCGAAATACCCTTAGAACACAACAAGGCCTAGTGACCCCTTGCAAAGGGTGTACTTTCAACTTCTTCTTGCGTCAACACAAGACCTAGAGTAACAGACTACTGTATTCCATGCTCAGTGCTGATCTGTTGCACGGCTAGCGTGGTACATCTTCACAAAGATAATGGCTTAATAGAAGTGAAGACAAAGTAACATGTTGGGACCTCCTTGAAAAAGGTGACTGCGACCGCTTAATAGAGGTCACTAGTTTTACAGTAATTAAGGGAACTTCTAGTATTTATTTCAATAATTGCACACTGTTCCTTAGTAAATTACAGTAGCGTAAGATATTCTATACCCATTTAAATTATCTGAAAACAATCCTTTAAAATTTATTGATAGATATTATTTTCCGTCGGTGATGGCTGTTATCAAAACTCTGATCCTCATTTCCGTAATCATATTACCAACGATGATGATGGCACAGGACGTTAATCCAGGTAATTATTTTTGCCACTGAGAAATTTAAATATTTTATTTAAAGTAAAAAATGAAATGATCGTATTTTTCAATAACAAACTACAATCTTGGACAGAATAAAATGGAACAATCAACCCCATCCCCCAAATTGCGAAAGAAATCATCTGGTCCTAGTAAAACGATCGTTTGGAAGACGAGGGGACGGATGAGGTGTCTGTGGAAGAGGCCAGAGGCTAAATTTTGCTATTGTTTATTACAGATGGAATTGTTTGAAAAGTTCAAATACCATATAATTATAACCAAAAAAAGTATTATTGAATGAGACTAATAAGTATGATGTGAAGAATTTTGCAGATCAAGGCGAGAGATCGAGCCTCTGAGATCAGCATAATTCTGATCTTCATATCATCCGAAAGCCGAATTCACTGTTTTATTATTCATGCAAAATATTTCTAAGTACTTAACTCTGGCCTATTTCTCGGCACGGTTTCAGGATATGAACCTTCTTTTTTTTTTTGCAGATACTAAATAATCAAGAAGGAGATAATAGGGCCATTTATACGAGGAAAAATAAAACGCGTCTTACATAAGACGCGTCTTAAACAAGACGCAAACTTTCCGTATAAACGGCACAATTCGTCTAAAATAAGACGCGGCTTAGCTAAGACGCGTCTTATTTTAGAACAGCCCTTAACACCTGTTCTTAGATAAGACGCGTCTTAGCTAAGACGAGAAAAACTTCGTATAAATGACCTTCGCGTCTTACATAAGACGCGAACGCATAGTACGCATGCGTAAGTTTTTGGCGCGCCACGTTGGATTGCCGTTGCTACGGGCAACGTTCACATGAAAACGAGTCAAGAACAGAAATAAGACGCGAACCATTTATACGAGCTGTTCTTGTCTTAGATAAGACAAGCTCGTGTAAATGGTACAGTTCGCGTCTTATTTAAGACGCGTCTTATTTTTCCTCGTATAAATGGCCTTAATATCCATCGAGCAATATGTTTTGCGTATTCTTGCATTTCTTCCGTTCAGTTTTAGAAATTCAGCTATCTCGTTTCCGGATAGCCGTGAACGCTATTTTTTTATTTTTTTGGTTCACTATTTTCCAGCCTAGTTTTCAATCAAATGTAACATCGAATCGATAGCATATTGCTCGCATCTTCGAAAAATGGCAATCGCCAGTTGGTTATGAAGAATCATTAATTAGTTGGGGGACTGGAGCCAGTCAGCATACATCATAATAATTACGATGATGATTATGATCTGATTAAGCAAGATTAAGATTTATTATTTGATCATCGCGGCCATGACTGTATTTGTGATTGTGACTATCTTGACAATGATGATAATGTGGTTTTCTTATTTTCTTGGACAAAAGTATCTTTTCATGGGCATTTATACAATAAAAGCTATTTTGTTTTTTCAGTTTGTTACCTGCCGATAGGCAAAGAAGAAGACGAGATAAGGAGGGAAAGGGAAAGGGTTCTAAAAATATTCCATGAAATCGAGAGGGAGATTGAACAAACTTGCTCAGGTGAGTGAAAAAGTCTTTCCCTTTACCCCTCCCCCTCCACCCCCAACTTCCCCGAAGGGGGTACTCCCTTAAATAGCCTATACGGGGAGGCTAAGCCCGAAAGCAGGCCTGCCCCGAAAGGGTACGTTTTTTCAGGCTTCAGGTATATGAAAAATTAGGGAATTCACTAATTCAGGTATATAAGAGGGGAGGGAAATCCTTCATTTCGGTCCGTAAAAGGACGCAAAAGCCGGCTGGGCTGAAAGGCTCATCTTGGGCAGCGAAAAGGACAAGAAAACTTCTGGTTTAGGGATTTATTCATAAAATTAATTATAAAAATTAGTTAAAACGGATGCAGTGCTCTTAATAGATAAATGAAAGGGCTACCACTTAACTTGTCAGTGGAAGTTATCACTGTGCACTTTAGAGCTGTTTTGGTGAAGTTCGTACGTCTTTATTCCTTATTACTGACCATTGATACATAACATAAAGAGTTGCTGGGCGGAGTTTTCAAAAGTTTCTTTGCCTTAAACCAGGATTAAATTCTAATCCACGATTGTATTTAACTTTCTAAAGAACTTTTGCTACTAAAGTTCTACAAGTTAAGGCATCATTTTTTTGTAATTTAGTGTCAGTAACATGTTCCATTACATCAAACAAAACTTGGTTGAGACCTAGCGAAACCCTGGATTTTCTTACGTATCGTTCAAGAAGCCGGGCCCTGATCGCTATTAGGGCTTGCTTGAAGGTTTAAAGGATATCATCAGCTAGTATCTCAAGCTCTGTCGGAGCAAAGGTCATCAAGCTTACGATTGCCTGGTTGGTCAATTTCCAAAAGATAAGAAGCTATGTTCTTCAACCTCGTCCAAGGGATTTTCCCTCTGAAAATGGTGTAAGGGAAAGCCCTGACAACGAGTTTGTATGTTCTCAAATATATAGAGATATTATTCAAAACTTTTGTTCGAACGTGAGGTCTTATTCCTTGTGTTTAGATCACCGCCGTTCATGCGAAGATGTGTCATCTCCTGGAATCTACCAGTTAAATTTTGATTCAAACAAATTTAAGGTAAACTTCAAAGTTATTACCCGGTGAACCGAGCTTAAACTCCATTTTGTTATCCGATATGGTACCAACGGTACTTTGTCGATTACGGTGCGCATTTCAAACTCGGCCTACTAGAGAAAGCGTTTGTTGGAAACTTCTGTCTATTATTTATTTATTTATTTATTTATTTATTTATCATCATTTATTCCAGTGTGTCTATTCATTTTGTTTATTATTTTTCTGTTTGGTAATTCGTTGTTCATTACAACTAGGCTTGCCATTATACACAAATAAATGCCCAGGAAAGTATCCTTCAAGGTTCCTCGTTGATTTAGCCAGGGAGGAAGGCTCTTGAACTGGGGAAGAGGGAATTACGATTCAGGCGCGCTAGAACAAAGGACTCTCGTGGGAGACGGGAAAGCAAGGGGACCTCATTGATCACAATATCTTAGTGCGTAAACTCTGGGCGCTTTCCATTTAGTCAAAATTTCCGGAATTTCCGGTTCGGGGGTAAAAGGAACAAGTTTCGTCGGTTCATCCCACTGGAAAATTCCCAGAAAAAGTAGAAAATCTAAAAAGGTGGGCCCGTTTCCCCGGTTGGAATTTCCGAACGGAATGTCGTGTTCCATTTACGTTTCGCGTAGTTTGTACCAGTTCCAGGTCCACCGTCGGGCACCGCGACGTACCGGGGTTTAGGACCAAATGGAACAACTTTTTACCAATCGGAAATTCCACTTTTGCTCCCACCGAAATTTCCGGGTTTTTTTCCTAAATGGAAAGCGCCCTCTCAGATTACGATATTCCAAACCACATCTTATACTGGATTGCTGACTTTCTATTGGATAGGAGACAGAGGGTTAAACTGGCACCGGATTGCTTCTCCGAGTGGCGTTACATCCCAGTCGGTGTTCCTCGGGGGACAACGTTTAGGGCCGTAACTCTTCTTAATAGTGATTAATGATATCGATTTGAATGCAGGAGAGGCAGATATGTGGAAATATGTGGATGATACCACAATCTCTGAGGTGGTAGATAAAGGCCAAGAGAGTTGTCTTCAGGAAGTGGTAGACGATCTCGCAACGCAAGCAAGTGATGACGGATTTCAGTTAAACAAAAGGAAATGCAAAGAGCTCAGGATTAGCTTCCCAAAGAAAATTATTATATACTCGGTACTCGCGAGCCCGGCCGGTTTCCCCCTTTCCCTAGTCCAAGGCAGGCTTCCCTTTACCTAGGGATATTGGAGGCCCGGCGTTAAGCGGGAGAAAATTCAGTATCAGTCTTTTCGCAAAAGTGACGTGACTTTACTGAACGATCTATTTTTGCGTGTATAGCGAGCCAATTTTCAAAAATTCCCAACTCAAAAAATAATGCAATGTGCCTGAGCATTAACGCTCGCAAGAATTCTTCCTAAAAAATAAGAAATTATAACCCCAAAACTAAATAACAATTATTCACCGAAGTGGAGGTGGCTAGTATTGGTTATTTACCGAGGCCGCGAAGCGGCGAGGTAAATATCCACTACTACCCACCGACACTGTTTACTGTTGCCAACCACCCTGGTTGCCAACGATTACAATTTTGGCGCGCGATGACCGAACGGCCGCGGTCGTCGCTTTTTCTTAGCGACAAATAAAACTTTTGAAGGCGTTTGTTTAGCTCTTGCGGGGAAGTTTCTTCAAAAGGAGTTGTGAATTCTGTTTGTATTTAAAATAATTCTGTAAAAAAGATTATTAAATTTAGTCTTAAGCTTATTTATGAACAAGTCAACTAAATGAAGTAACGCAAGACTTAAGATTAATTTGCATTTGTAAACAAAAACTTTTTCACCGGTTTTATCGATAACTATTCAAGTCAAAAAGACAAAGCTTTACCTGTTAAAACTTTCAAACTGAACTTCGTCACCTTCATGTATTTCGGAAATAGCTTGCTTGATTGGTTGTGAAATTTCTTAGTTTGTTACGGCAGCAAACCGGGAAAGCATTTTGCTCGCAACGTACGCGAGTTTGGGGTCGCTCGCTCGGAGGAACTGGAGGTGAATCAGTGAATATTGCAGGATATTCACTGCTTGAGTAGCCAATCAGAGCGCCCGAAAGACACTATTCACTGTTTTAGTATATACTAAAAAGAATTATTCTTCTGCAGGTGTACTGTGACGACACTTGGACTCTTATAGCAAGATTTTCAAATAGCGACACCAAGAACTGGATGCGAGACAATGGACACTGGTGGTATGACCAAACTGTTGCAGTAGGAACAACAACTGATCCGTTAGTCAATGCTGACATGATCTCGCCAGCTTTTTGGTTGGTCAGCGGTAGAGAGTTTAAGATCACGCGCAGTGATGACTCCAGTCATGCGCCACTGTTGCAGACCACAGGGAACTGTTTGGAGGGACAAACATTTCGATCAAAAATCACAAGTTACGGCGTCTTTAGATATCGCAAGATTTGGTCCAGTTACAGATGCCTGGGAAACTGCACCGTGAAATATGGCGGTCAGTACAATACAACAGAGGGATTTAAACAGGCTGAGTGTAATGGCAGACTCGCCACCAGCAACAAGATCAGCTTTTGGTGTCACTATAGCAAAGATGGATCAGTAATGATGATTGGTGGTGGAGGAAAAGGCTGTGAACGTGCTGATCACGGGATTGGAATAACTGAAGCAAACCAGGCTTCTTTTAGTGAAGGGCAAGAAGAGGAATATGACTTTGGAAACGACGCTGAAGATTGGTTCGGGTCTCCAAATGATTCTTATTCATTAAACTTGTGGATCCGTTGATTGAAGGAGGTTGAATGATATTTGAGGCATGTTTAACGTTATATACAACCTAACTTTTTCAAATCAGTAGAGAACACAACCGTATTTAAACCTTCTGGAATGGCCATATTAGAAATTTAAAAACTTGTAACCCGCCTAAAAATCAGCGCTCACAAAATTCATGGTCACTTTTACAGATTGTAAAAAGAAATATTTAAAAATAAAAATGATAATATTAAAATTGCCGAACGCTTTGTTGACTACTGAGATGCCTCCATGTGATAAATTTTAATGACAGAATTGACCGACCTTTTTATAGTGAGATATGGGAGGCTGACTTTCAGTTGTTATGTGAACAGTTTGGCACAAATGGTTCCGAAGTGTTCTCTAGCCGGCTGAAAATTGGCTTTGTCGACATATGACAGGCAGGGAGTACTCTCCGGCTTTCAGGTGTTTCTAATACATCGCAGAATAACTTTGTTGCTGTTCAGTCCCTAAGCTTGAAAAAAACAAAAACACTTGTAAAGAACACAATGTAATCCATGATTTTCATGCTTGTAGAGATAGGCCTAGGGCTTTCGTAAGTTTTTTGGGGGTTAGAAAATCAGTGGGCTTCAGTTTAACTATAATAGACCTTGTCACGGTTTTCGACGCCATCTTAACGAGTAGGCAAACGCATGAAAAATTACAGTGTTTGTATGAGAATCTAATGTCGAATAATTTCCGTAGAACGGCTGTTCTGATCAAAATATGATTTGTAAACTAAAGCTTCTCTCCTAAGAATTCTACTGAAAAAAAATGAGGGCGTTACATGCAATAGAAGACCTAGAGCCACCTTTTTAAATTTTCTATACATTTGTCTGTAAGAAAGTTCCGGGAAAATTACAGACAAATATATGAAAAATCGAAAGCAAGCTTCCGGAGAAATTTAAGCACAGGTACGCCTCCCAAATTTTTTAGGACAATCCTTTGCTTTGTAGCTTTAGTTTACAATTGATATTTTTTTCAGAACAGCCGTTGTACGGAAATTATTCGACATTAGATTCTCATACAAACACTGCAATTTCTCACACGTTTGCCTATTCGTCAAGATGGCGTCGAAAACCGTGACAAGGTCTATAGAGAGCTTTAGATTTGAGGACGAGAACAAGTATGAGTACGAGATTATTGTGCGTGTTCTCAAATAATAGCTGACGCCCCGGAACGTTTCATTTTACTTTCTTTTAACCAAAAGGTTAGTACGGTTATTTATACTGAAGGAGGTGAAGCCCTCTTCCGATAGCAAAAGGATAAAACTTCTTTCATTTGATAACTTGATCTCGCCACTACGACATTCTCGCTAAACCCGTTGTAGAATGACAACCGCTCTGACGTTTTCCCGCCAACTTGACGCTGGTTCACGCGCGTGCACTACTACTAGAGAGGAGGTACAGAATAGGGAGGAGGGAGAAATCGGGGTTAAAAAGGTAGGTAGGAGGGAGAAAATGAAATGTTGTGGGAGTAGGGAGATATCGATGAGAAGGTGATATAGGGCTTTTTTAACTTGCGTCATGACAAGGGATGCGGGATGGGGAATTTGACGTGAATGCGATCCCCTGGGATCTCCTGGGACTCCCTTGGTCGGACTTAACCGAGAAAGCATGGAATCAAACTTGACACATCTCAGGTTACCAGGATACAGGCAACACAAGACTGGAGTAATGCACTTGGTCGTAAAGGACGTCATCTGACCTTCAGAGCTTCGCTCTAACTAGTAGGTCCTCAATGATTTCCTTTGCGATATGATATGAGGGGAGGCTCCTTAAAGATTTATCTTAGCCGTTGTTGGTTTTGTATAAGGTGCAATTTCCTCATTAGTATTTTCGTTAGGCTAGGTTAAGCTGGGTGGTATTGTGTAACAAAAGGTAGTAGTTTTTTTACGGGTGGATTTGTTTCTCTGTTGAGGGACTGTTTTCTTATCGGCAAATTTTACCTCAGAGAGGTACTTTCTTACAATAGCGGCAAGGTAGCCTCTTTCTATCAGGGCAATTTTCGAAATTTTTGATAATAAGTTCTTAAAAAGCCCGAGCGCTTCTCCTTTAATGAAGCCTTTCTTTGCTCCATCTAAGACGAGTACCACTACGAGTACGAGATTTTCTCAATACTAAGTAGTAAGCGCTCGTCACCAGCGTCATTTTGGCAAGAAAATGTAATAGTCATCGTCATTCTGCTACACAGCGTTTTCGATATGTAGCTAATGTATTATTGTAAAATTGGAGAATCCAGTTATTCTGCCTAAATAGTCGTGCAAATGTTGTTTCGAGAATCAGCCGGGCGTCTTCTTTACTGAAACGCTGATTTCCAGGGGAAAACCCGCTCACATGCCACGCGTTCACCCGCTCTCGTGCGAACTTGATTGGACCACTCAGAAACACGTTTATTGTTTATTTGTTTCTTTTTTTCACTGAAACCAATCAGAGACAGCCTTGTTCCAGGGTTCCCCAGAGCTCTTCCCTCCCTGACCGTCATGCGCAGAAGAGTTCTGGGGTCGAGATTGTACTAGTAGTTGATGTTCAAAACTATCGAGTGTGATGTGACAAATTATAAATATTCACCTTAAAAACGGAATCACTACAAACAATAAACGCTATCTAGTAGTCTTCACTTTGATAAATTTTATCTAAATGTAATACTGTAATCGCTTTGACCGTAAATGATAAAATACTAAAAAACTCGGTAATTTAAAAACTCTTTAAATTACCGTAAAATTCCGAAAATAAGCGCCGGGGCTTATATTTTTCAAAGGCCCTTTTTGAGGGGCTTATGTTTGGAGGGGCTTATCTAAGGAGGGAAATTTGCGTTTCAAAATCGATTGGACTAGCCTTATAGTTGGAAGGAAATTTACCGTTTTTGCTTTGTTTTACTTTGTATTTGAGGGCAATTTCCAAGTACAAGCCCCCCGGGGGGCTTATATTTGGAGGGGCGATTTAACGGAGGGTTTTTGCGTTACGAGTTTGGGGGGCTTATATTGGGAGGGGCTTATACATGGAGGGACGTGTTTTCGGAATTTTACGGTATGCGGCCTATACTGTTCACTATAACCTCGCCAATATGCGTCATGTTATCTAAATAAACTATTTCAAAGTACACATTCGAGATCTAACACGAATTGCACCTTTTTTTACAAACAAGCGTGTTGTCCTTTCAACCAATCAGAGATTGCACATGTTCATCAATGTTTGGCACGGCTCACGTGCAATTTTTTCAACCTCTGGCTGGATTAACCAGAAAACTACTTCGTTCCCCCCCGGCAGCAGAAGCATGCTTGAGTAACTGATTTTTTTTGTCTCGGTCGTAACGAAAGGTACGATTAAAATTGCTTTAATATCGATTTCCTTGCCAATGTTAGATTCAAATCTGTCTGAATTAAAAATAAAATTTAGCCAATTATAAAAGGGTAGCTTCCACAAAAAGACTAACCGTTTTCTTAAAACAATAAATCTAGTAACTTTTTACATTAAGCTTTTGTGGAAGGGAACAATAAACGCTTACTCTTACAATTTGGACATGCGATTCCCGCCAAGAAACCGCACCTTTCCATGCAATATCCTGCCAAAAAAATTAACGCGGCATGCAATTGAAATCCCTTACATGTTGGAGGGTAAAGACGTACGAACGCCGTACAATGACGTCAGAGCCATAATTCTTCGATGTAGCCAATTCCGTATGAATGTGGTGTGAAACCATTTCACCCGACAAGTGGCAGATATCGACAGCTCCTTGGTCCTTGTTAGGCCTCAGCATGGAACGCAATGAAGCGGGATGGTCTTCCTGTGGTGTTTTAGTGTAAGCATTATAGTTTAAATGGTATGTTTAATTGAACATGTGCCGAAATATAAATGGACTTTGGAGCCACTGGGACGTTACGAATACACTCAACTCCCTCTAAGACAGACATCTATGGGACCGGCACCAAGTGTCCGTCTTAGAGAGATGTCCGTCTTATAGAGAGTCAAATAGAGGGAGTAAAGAAAGGCACGGACCAACTCTAGGTGCCCGTTTTTTAGAGGTGTCCGTAAACAGAGAGTCTACTGTATTATACGTACACCAGAGTGGCAGAAGTTACAGCGGCTATAAATATCTAACAAAACCATTTAGTCTTATCCTGATACCTGGTCAATTGAACGCGTTTTAAAAAAAATGTGTATTTGAAAGAAATTGGGTGGACGAAGTTGTAGCACGGTTTACCTCTGAAGTAAGTTTAACTCTGTTTAACTCTGAAGTAAGTCGAAACCCAACAAAGCTTCAGAAATGGAATCGCAGAGGGAAAGGATCTTAAATGGAGGATGTTGAGCAATATGAGCGGCGTGTGGAATGGAGTCTGTTATGAAAAACTTGTCAAACTTGACTTCACAATCAGTGAACAGCTTCCAAGATTCTTTGGGGAACACGGCGTGTGTTACGTAAGCGCTGATCTTAACCGCGCCAGATGACAATAATGCCTGCAAAATAAGCAATGAAAAATTTGTCTGACTTCAGCATCCTGTGTTGGGATAATCTTTACTGGAACAAGCGGGAATGTTTGTTCGAGGCCCAATAAAACTGTTAAAAGGTACAAAGAAAGTCAGTTTTACAGCTTGCCACTTGGAAAAGCTGTAGCTAGTATATACTAGCCCAAACGTCATTTTCATTTGCTAAGATTGATTACATTTCTCCTGTAATTTGAATTCCCCGAAAAACCTCACTTAGCCGCGCCGGGCAGAATTCCTTCGCCTGATAGCAAAATTCACGAACCCTGGGCTATCAGACAAGGCTTTCGGCTTTGCAAGCAGCTACCAACCCAGTACTAGCTATTATTTTCATGTAAACTTCATCTACGTCAAGCCTTACATTACCCTACTTGTAGCTGGGTGTGGCTACAAGCTGCTCGCGTAGCCTACCCTTACATGCGGTATTCCGGTGGTGACATTCGTTTTCGGTTTGCTAGTTAGCGTATAGTTTCTTCCTAAAAATCTCAGATCTGACCTGGTGGGTACACAATGTATTTAAAGGTGATCTGCCATTTCAGTTCTTAAACGAACCCAAAAATGCAAGGAAACGAAACACTGTATCAACGATTATTGTACGCAGAATTTTAGGCAACAAAATTTGAAACTTTTTTTTGCGGCTTTCACGCCACTTGCATGATAAATCCCCAAAAGAGAGCTTACTCGTAAGCTGTCCTTACTTTAGCACACTGAACCAGAGTTCCTCCTGTCATTACAAGGTCATCGACGATGATCACGTGATGTCCGGAAGGATCGCCTATTAGAGTAGAAGGCAATATCAGGCGCGATTGGCAGGGAGGTTGTTAGACTGCAAATCAGTCCGTATTTTGGCGTATTCAAGAACGCGTGAGCAGTCAAACAAAAGGTCTGGAGCGAGGCTGAAAACGGAGAGCGAGACTGGAGAGAGACGCTTTCTCTCAACTAACTGCGCTAAACTAACCGATTTTCAGAAAAAGTTGACTATTTTGCAGTCTAGGAGGTTTCTGACTGACTAATTATTAATATCATTCTTACCCAGGGTATTAAGCCAATTCGGTGGCTTACTCACCCGCGTTACGGGTATATTTCGTTAAAGCTTTGAGTGGTTAATATAAAGAGGAAGCTGCACTACTTAACAATTATTCCTCGAGCCCGAATGGCTCTGAGTCAATAGCCCATGAGGCCGAAGGCCGAATGGGCTATTGACTCAGAGGCCACGAGGGCGAGAGGATTAATTGTTTTAGTAAAATCCAACTAGTTGCTCAAAAATATCGAGGTAAAACAACTTTAGCTTGTAAAACGCGATTCAATCGCCATTGTTTTTTGTTTTAAAAGTCGGCGCTTTTCGCTTCTAGTGGGCTATAACATATAGCTTAGTAGTAGCTCATCCAATTAGAACGCAGCATTGATAATGGACCACTAGTTGGATTTTACTAAATGTATATATTACGAGTGGTCCCTCATATTCCCTCAAGGTTGATTTCCACTGACGCGTTTTTGGCTACGCATGTTAACGCACGTAAATTTTAATCAGGTAAATAAAATAGAGGCAAGATATAAAGTGTTCAGATTAAACGTGAAGTTGAGCGAGGTTCTACTTTTACGCCTAGGTACGACCTTTCACACAATGCCTCTATTTTATTGGCGAACTTAAATTTTACGCACGTAGGCACGTAAAAATTACGCCACAGTGGAATCAACCCTCAGGGATAGTAGACTAAAAGCGAGCGAAACGCGAGCGCGCGTGACTCGCTTTTTTTCGCATGGGGTAATTATCACGCGCGCTCGCGTTTCGCTCGCTCTACTATCCCTGAGGGAAAACGAGGGACTACTCGTAGTCTACTACATGTACGAATGTTGCGGTTTAATGGCCCGTCAGTGCTCATTAACAACTGAGAAGATTGATAAGAAGTAGCTACAAGAAAGATGCTTCTTTCAATTCGTGACACAGGCAGCTCGGAAGGAAAAATCATATCGTTATCGAGCGTGTTAGGGAAAATCAAGCTCTCGCGAAGGAAGCCAGTGGTTTCCCCCAATATTGTGTTAGCCCCTACTAGTAAACCGCGTAAGAAATCGAGTTCGCCCCATGGTGAACCGAGTAAAGAGTTAGCTCCATGAAATGACGATCCATCAACTGTTTCGATTTTAACCACCGTTCTCACCTTGTACCGAAGATCGATTTTTTGATCGATTTTTCGGGGACTTTGTAGCCTGTGCCAGGCTCTCAGATAGTATGGTGCGGACGTATTAAAATGAGCAAAGCGAAAATAAGAAGCGCGCGACTTGGGAAAGGGGGGTGGTGGCGTCTCTCCCCAGCCCCCGAGCGTTTTTCGCATCAGAAAACAAAATCAAATAAAGTGAATAAATTGTTATGTTACCATCTTTAACTCTGACAATTCTTTTGTCTCCTTCTCTGAGCTTGGTACAGGTTATGGTTGGGAATGAACTGAACATAGCGTGAAATCTCTTGAAGGCACCGTCGTCTGGAAATGCGAAAAATTTTACCTCAGAGAGGTACTTTCTTACAATAGCGGCAAGGTAGCCTCTTTCTATCAGGGCAATTTTCGAAATTTTTGATAATAAGTTCTTAAAAAGCCCGAGCGCTTCTCCTTTAATGAAGCCTTTCTTTGCTCCATCTAAGACGAGTACCACTACGAGTACGAGATTTTCTCAATACTAAGTAGTAAGCGCTCGTCACCAGCGTCATTTTGGCAAGAAAATGTAATAGTCATCGTCATTCTGCTACACAGCGTTTTCGATATGTAGCTAATGTATTATTGTAAAATTGGAGAATCCAGTTATTCTGCCTAAATAGTCGTGCAAATGTTGTTTCGAGAATCAGCCGGGCGTCTTCTTTACTGAAACGCTGATTTCCAGGGGAAAACCCGCTCACATGCCACGCGTTCACCCGCTCTCGTGCGAACTTGATTGGACCACTCAGAAACACGTTTATTGTTTATTTGTTTCTTTTTTTCACTGAAACCAATCAGAGACAGCCTTGTTCCAGGGTTCCCCAGAGCTCTTCCCTCCCTGACCGTCATGCGCAGAAGAGTTCTGGGGTCGAGATTGTACTAGTAGTTGATGTTCAAAACTATCGAGTGTGATGTGACAAATTATAAATATTCACCTTAAAAACGGAATCACTACAAACAATAAACGCTATCTAGTAGTCTTCACTTTGATAAATTTTATCTAAATGTAATACTGTAATCGCTTTGACCGTAAATGATAAAATACTAAAAAACTCGGTAATTTAAAAACTCTTTAAATTACCGTAAAATTCCGAAAATAAGCGCCGGGGCTTATATTTTTCAAAGGCCCTTTTTGAGGGGCTTATGTTTGGAGGGGCTTATCTAAGGAGGGAAATTTGCGTTTCAAAATCGATTGGACTAGCCTTATAGTTGGAAGGAAATTTACCGTTTTTGCTTTGTTTTACTTTGTATTTGAGGGCAATTTCCAAGTACAAGCCCCCCGGGGGGCTTATATTTGGAGGGGCGATTTAACGGAGGGTTTTTGCGTTACGAGTTTGGGGGGCTTATATTGGGAGGGGCTTATACATGGAGGGACGTGTTTTCGGAATTTTACGGTATGCGGCCTATACTGTTCACTATAACCTCGCCAATATGCGTCATGTTATCTAAATAAACTATTTCAAAGTACACATTCGAGATCTAACACGAATTGCACCTTTTTTTACAAACAAGCGTGTTGTCCTTTCAACCAATCAGAGATTGCACATGTTCATCAATGTTTGGCACGGCTCACGTGCAATTTTTTCAACCTCTGGCTGGATTAACCAGAAAACTACTTCGTTCCCCCCCGGCAGCAGAAGCATGCTTGAGTAACTGATTTTTTTTGTCTCGGTCGTAACGAAAGGTACGATTAAAATTGCTTTAATATCGATTTCCTTGCCAATGTTAGATTCAAATCTGTCTGAATTAAAAATAAAATTTAGCCAATTATAAAAGGGTAGCTTCCACAAAAAGACTAACCGTTTTCTTAAAACAATAAATCTAGTAACTTTTTACATTAAGCTTTTGTGGAAGGGAACAATAAACGCTTACTCTTACAATTTGGACATGCGATTCCCGCCAAGAAACCGCACCTTTCCATGCAATATCCTGCCAAAAAAATTAACGCGGCATGCAATTGAAATCCCTTACATGTTGGAGGGTAAAGACGTACGAACGCCGTACAATGACGTCAGAGCCATAATTCTTCGATGTAGCCAATTCCGTATGAATGTGGTGTGAAACCATTTCACCCGACAAGTGGCAGATATCGACAGCTCCTTGGTCCTTGTTAGGCCTCAGCATGGAACGCAATGAAGCGGGATGGTCTTCCTGTGGTGTTTTAGTGTAAGCATTATAGTTTAAATGGTATGTTTAATTGAACATGTGCCGAAATATAAATGGACTTTGGAGCCACTGGGACGTTACGAATACACTCAACTCCCTCTAAGACAGACATCTATGGGACCGGCACCAAGTGTCCGTCTTAGAGAGATGTCCGTCTTATAGAGAGTCAAATAGAGGGAGTAAAGAAAGGCACGGACCAACTCTAGGTGCCCGTTTTTTAGAGGTGTCCGTAAACAGAGAGTCTACTGTATTATACGTACACCAGAGTGGCAGAAGTTACAGCGGCTATAAATATCTAACAAAACCATTTAGTCTTATCCTGATACCTGGTCAATTGAACGCGTTTTAAAAAAAA